>SWBL01000142.1:0-117728 GCA_024195585.1 Aureobasidium sp. EXF-3400
CTTGATGAAGCGTATCCAGCGTGGTCCCGTCCGCGGTATCTCGTTCAAGCTCCAGGAAGAGGAGCGCGAGCGCAAGGACCAGTACGTCCCCGAGGTCTCCGCCCTCGACTTCACCCAGAACTCCGAGTCTGGCATGCTCGACGTCGACCAGGACACCAAGGACCTCCTCAAGTCCCTCGGCGTAAGTTTTTTGACCTTTGTCTGTCTCTGCAATCCACTGACATGTGTTCACAGTTCGACGCCATCAACGTCAACGTCGTCCCCGTTGCCCAGCAGCAGGTCGTCGAGCGCCCCCGCCGCTTCGGCGCCGGCCTCCCCCGCAACTAAGCGTTCACTCGCTCTTCCTTGCGGCAGGGTTGAAAAAGTTCTTGACACAATTGGTGGGAGTTCTACATGGCGCATTAGTCTTGCTAGGTTCGGATTTTCTTCAATACAAAATCTGCTCCCCCTCTGCACAACCAGGTGTCGCTGATTCTCCGCAAGGAGATGATGCTTGACTGCCATTCATTCACATTCTTTTTCTTTGGCCACGATTACATGGCGGAAGGGTCTACGGGTAAAGCTGAGACTTCTTTCTGCTGGTTTTCGTGGCTGACTGGAGTCGAGACTTGCAAGAGAAAAACCCTTCTTGCTTGTCTTTGGCCCAGTCATTGTGACTTCCAATCATGTGTGTCATTTTGGTGCTCTCATGTGATTCTTATTGTTATGCTCTTGAAATGTTGTCTGCACTTCTGGTCATGCTTCGCCTGTGTGACCACTAGGTCCATGGTGCACGCGTAAGCCATGAAGCTTTTGTAGACTTGTCACTGGACGACACCATAAGTTCGTGGTCTCTCATCCATGTTGCAGGTTTCGCATTTGAACCATGTATTGAGATCTGTCATGCTTCTGAACTTCTGCCTTGAGCGGACATCGCTTCGCATGACCAGGTAGGTTCAAACGTATCCTCGAATTCGTGTCATTATCCTCAATGAACAGCTTTCAAGAAATCTCAAGTCGACACATCTCCACCTCCATAGACATTACCTTGTCCCAAGGAGTCATAGCCACTCATACTCGTCACGTATAAAACATTCAAAAATATATCATGCTTCTGCCGCAACTTATCACAATCCTCCATTCTGTCACTCATTGCTTCAACTATACCCGATCTAACAAAGCTGCCTACTATGATGGTATCAGGTCTTTTGTCCTTTGTTGTCTTTCTCTTGAGTTTCTGTCTGTTGAGTAATGGGCATGATACACTTGGATACGATGGACTGATAACTGAGACATGTTTGGTTGAGTAAGCATTTGCATCCGTGTCTCTTTTCGTGGAAGGATGCAAGGAGCTACGTAATTCTTGCTAACATAGACGTATAGTTCAACTCATCCACCTCAAAACCATACCGCCTACAGCCATGATGGCTGGGATGGCACACAAGAACACATCTCCCACATCTCCATCGGGCATACAGCTAGTGCAGCCAATGCGAACACTGATGCTGTTCCTGATACTCACAGTTTCCGTGTTCCTGTAACCAACGACGATCCTCCATCTCAACGAAATCCCACCGGTTGCCCCTATTAACAACCCGCTTTCGAGCCTCCAACACCAAGAAAGCTCGAAACCTCAACTCTCTCCCCACCACCAGATAGCGTAGGCAAATATCACATCATCGATCTACGCCCCAAGGCTATTTGATTTCATCGTATATATCAAGAGTTCCCGCTTATCCGAATTACTACATCATGCCAATGATCGTATTCACAACCTCAATCCATCTGTCCATACTTTACTGAACCCATCTCATGTAACCTCGACACTGCTCTGCCGATAGCGAATCCTACATCAGTCTCTCCAGCACCTCCAGTCGCCAGACTCGCTTCCGCCAACCCAGTAGCCGACCACTCAGTATCTCCTGACACGAAGGTACTCATCATAGACGAACTTGCGCCTCCTCCTTTCTTCACACTCATCCTCAATCCTCCCTGTTTCTTCATCAACCGCTGCCGTTCATTTTCCACTATTTCAGCAAAAGCTTCATCAATAGTTGAAGCAGATAAAATAACAACGCGAGTGCCTGATTCATATGCCAAATCAATAAGCGTAATAAACCGACGCACGAAGTCCAATTCCGAAAGACTAAACCGGCGCAATCCAGACAGATAAATGGTATCTGCCCGTCGACAGAGAGCATGATAATCCGCAGCACCGAGTTTGTTTTCGCAGAGTTGTGAAAATGTTGATATGACGGTGAGGGAACCCTCAACATCTCCAGATTGAACGGCAGAGACTTGCAACTTCCTGCCCATCATGACTGCAATCTCATGAGTCTTGGGTGTTTGTCCTTGAGTAGCGATGTCAAGATTTGCTTGAAACTCTGCAGGATCGGTGAAGAAGACTTTTCGCCTTTCCTCAGTTGTTCCATTGATCCCTAGGCGATAATCAATCTCTCCACCCAAATTCCAAGTCTCGCAGCGATACTTCAACATTGCGATAAACGGCAGAAACAACTCCCTGTTAAGTCCATCTTCGTATAGTTTTTCCGGCTGTCGATTAGACGTCGCCACCATAACACCCCCAGCAGCCCAAAAAGCACCCATCAAGCGCTGCAAAATCATCGCATCTGCTATATCCGTGACTTGAAACTCGTCGAAACATAACACTCTGCTTTCAGCATGGATTTGGCGACCGATAACCGGTAAAGGATCCACTGATCCATATCTGGGTGCTGAAGAGCGAGCGTGATGGAGGCGGGAATGCACATCTAGCATGAATTCGTGGAAATGTGCTCGGCGCCGGGAGATGTGTGAAGGAAGGGTGGAGGTGAAGAGGGAGGCTAGGTAGGATTTTCCTGTTCCGACGGAGCCGTGGATGTAGAGGCCGCCGGTTGCTGGTTTTGCGGTGTCGGAGGAGTTGAGGTTGGTTTGGATGGCGGAGAGGCGATTGATTAGTGCTGCTTGCGATGGGTTTTGTGATAGGCGACCTCGTTTGAGGAGAGCGTGGTAGGCATTGTCCAGAGATGTGGTTGTTAAGGATGGCATGTTTGAGAAGCAGGTACGGAGTTACAATGGTGCGGAGGTCGGGTTTGTGTCACGTTGCCCTCAGAGACTTTGCAGAGTCATATCCGCTGCTTGATGGAAACGCAATGCCGTATTCTGACGCTCTTCTGTAAGAACTTATGAATATTGATTGGCGCAATGTTTTCCAGTAGTTGTGTACGCGACATCCATATCTTTCCTCGATGCGTCCCCGGAAGTGATGAGGTAGCCTTTCTGCTACAGAACGCCGAGAATTTGTTAACGACCAACAGATTCTCACGTCGTCTCCTGATGATCGTGAACACTTCCTCTTAATGATAAGCTCTTCAGAATACATATTTTTGCTAATGACCGATTAGAACATAGATAACAAGGGAACACCATCTGGCCCTCCAACCTGCAGAATACGATGAGATCATGGCGTAGGGGTAGACAACTGCAAGGATAATTAAGGACTGGAAGACGATGAAAATACAACAGTCGAGATCGTATATATCTGATAAGGGACACGAATACTGTTCTTAAATATTGCATATCAATTCATAGCTAGCTCATTGTACATAATCTCATCCTCATCAAATCTCTCGTATCAATCAACCCTCATCAAATCTCTCGTATCAATCAACCCTCACCAAACCTCCCAGATCCCCAGATCTCACACCCACTCATAGATCATAGCCATTCCAGATGAGCGGTATACACCGCTGGGATCGGGAAATGAATTGATTAATCAATCAATCAATTACACCCACTCAAACCTTCTCAACAATCTCAACCTGCTGCACCGTCAACCCCTTCTCTTTCATATCCCCATCATCATCATGCTTGCTCTGCTCATTCGCAACAGCAGCAACATCAAGCGTTCTATCTTCTCCATCGAAATACTTAGCGATCTCTTCGAGCGGAGTATACCTTGTTTCCACCAGGAAGAAGTAGATAACAGCCACTTCGAAGGCGAGGAACACGCAGTAGCAGATGTAGTACTTCCACTTGAGGGCTTCGAGGGCGATGGCATTGATGTATTGGTCTGTGATGTATGTTAGTGGGAGTGTGTTTGTGTGTGTTAAAGGGTGTTAGTAGGTGTTGGTGGGTGTTGGTGGGGGGCATGGAGGAGGAGGATGGAGCAAAGGGAACAGCACAACTTACTGAAGAAGAGAGAAAGTGTAACACAGAAATTGAGCCATGTAAAGCCTAAAGGTCATTGGGAGTTAGTCTAGTGCCCTTGAGAATCATATTGGTTGCCTCGGGAAGCAAGGGCACAAAACCGGGGCCTTACCTTTGGCTCTGAGACCGTATGGCATGATTTCAGTGGTGTAGGTAGCCATGAGACCGTTCCTATGATGCTGTTAGTGCTTTATTGATTATTGCTGATTAGTGGTAGCGTACTTGAAGTCGTAGAAGAATCCATAGATGAACAACATTGCCACAAATGCGGCACCAAGACTGCTCTGAGGAGTCGCCGCGTAGCGAGCAGCAAGGATCGTAGCAATGTTGAACACGACGAAGGTACCGATAGTCTGTAAAGTAAAGCTATGGTTGGCATACTGGTTGGGTTTGGGTCGTGGTATTTTTTACTTACCGAAATGAGATACATCGGGCGACGTCCCATCTTGTCAGCCAAGAAGGACATACCGATATTCGTGACCAACGAGCAACTCTTCATGCCTCCATTGATGCCTAGTTGAGTGCTGGAAGATGTGATACCGATCTCCTTCATGATCTAGAAACTGTTAGCCTCGCGTCCCAGCATTGCACCAAGAGGGTTCCAACTCACCGTAGTCAAGTAGTATGAGATGATACCGTTTCCAGACCTATTCCCATTGCCAATTAGCTTATAACATAAGGTGAAGTATATATTATAACTTACCATTGTGAGAAGAAGCCAATGGCTGTGATGATACCCATTCTCTTTCTGTTTCCGGGAGTCTTGAACAAGTCGAGCCAGCCAGTACGATTGGCTTCCTGATCCATCTTGAGAGCAGCGACGATTTCGTTGTACTCTAGCTGCACAAGTTTGTCGTCGCGGTCGCCGTTGATCGAGTGATACTTGGCGATAATGTCCAGTGCTTCTTCGGAGCGGTCCTTACTGATCAACCAACGAGGACTTTCCGGAGTAAAGAAGATAGCCAGAGAAATGATGATGGAGAAGGTGCACTGAAGCAGAGATGGCAAGCGCCATGACCAATCACTCTTGATCTTCAAAGTGGAGTAAGTGACCCAACTCGCGATGAAGGCTCCGGAATGGTACGAGGCACCAGATAGAGTGACCAGGACAGCACGGTCCTGAGGAGGAGCTAACTCGGTAATCAGGAGGGGCGCAGAACCTAGCACAATGCAGTCTCCGAATCCAATAAGAAGTCTAGCGGCTACGAACATGCCGAAAGTGCTTGCTCCAGTCTGAAGACCGACACCGAGGATCATGATGCATGATCCAACAAGGACACCAGAGCGGCGACCAAACATATCGATGATGTAAGGTACGAAGAAGAGACCCACCAAGGAGCCCAAACTCATAGAGGCACTGAATGAAAGTTTCCAGTTAGCATGTTTGGGTGATAATAAATCTTCTCACTTTACTTACTTGAACAAGCCCAATATACTGCCCTTCGGATGGTTGAAATACTCTTGCCAGTAGGTAAGACCCTGGAGACCGTTCATCATCGAACCGTCAAAGCCATTGGCCTTCGTAAAGTACAGTTAGCAGAGTTCTGTGGAAGATCAAATTATGGTACAAATTCGACCAGCCAGCTTGTCAAGCGAGTCTCATATCGATGAAACAGCATCCTCGGACGCCATCTCGTCCGACATATCTGGTACTTGAATTGTACCTAAACCTTACGTACAGTGTTTGTCATGATCATAACGACCAGAAGGAAGTAGAGCTTCCTCATAGGACCTGAAGTCCACCATTTGACGCGTTCGATGGTGTGTCCAGCAAAGAAGAAGTGGCCCTTGGGAGGCTTGACTGGCACAGCCAATTTCTGCGGCTTGGGAAAACGAGGCATGATGTGTTGATTGTCTCAGTGATATACCACAATAGACAGATGTTGGAGATATCAAAGTGGAGATGCGGAGAGATGATATAGATCTTGGAATGCCTTGCTATCAACAGGCTAAACTATCCCCGGGCTTATACCTCGAGGATTCAAGTGATTCACAACCTGAGTTCAAAACCAAGCAACTCGGCCGAGTTCATATCTCCCTCTTGCCTCTCCGCATACCAGTTTCTGGGGATGTGGTGTGTTCGAAGGAGTGTAACTTGGCGACTTTCACCGGCTAAACATCAAACAGGATCGCATCGAATTGCCATGGGCTTGATGGCGCAGAGTATCGCAGTCGTAGTCGCCGTTGTAGTGGTGCCAAGTGGGCTGAGAGTTCTTGGTATAGTATTCGTGGCTTGGAACGAGTCGTATCGCGGCAAAGCTCTTTGCCTTGTAGATATCGTTTTGTTCTGAGAAGTCGGCTACGCATATCGATATGCCATCGAATCAAAGTGCCATAGACCGTGGGATGCAGCCTTTGGTCTAGATGCTTCACTGATACAAAGGCAGCGAGTCAGATATTTCCACTGGCTGCAGGTGCTCGTGTTCAGCGGTCGATCACATGTTGTAGGACAAGGAGTAGTTATCCGAGAATGCGGGGGCGGAACATCTATGCGGAGCAAACATGTGGAGATGATCAGGGAAAGTGAACCATGCGGGGAATAACTCATCGCGACGTCTTCGGCATCCGACCCCTTTCGGTTCAAGTCACATCTGACTCTCGCTATCGACCGTTCCAAGGCGGTCTCTGTCGTGATCCGGTGTTGTTCATGCCTAAATGCTTGCCGCTCGGCCAAGGCTGGCTAAACTCGTGTTGTTGACAGGCTGTGCCACAAACGTGGGGCATCGCGAGACCTTTGAGCTTTAACCGGCCAGCCACATACCATGCTCGACGTAAGTAAGCTTTCCTCCCACCGGACTGGCGACCAGGAGGTACACTTGTCCATCGTGTTTCTCGTTTGAGATCATCCACTTGTCCGAGGTCATGGCGTCCACAATCAACCCGATTATTCCTGGTTTTGCTCCCGATCCTTCTGCGATTCTGGTTGGCGATACATTCTTCTTGGTCAACTCGACGTTTCACTTGTTCCCCGGTCTTCCCATATATGCTTCGAAAGATCTTGTCAACTGGACTCTGATAGGTGAGATGGAAAAGAAACCTCATGGCTTTGCACATGCTGACGACTCTCAGGAAATGCAATCAACCGCCAAGCACAACTCTCTTTGCGTCTTTCCAGCACTAAACTCGAACCTCAAGAAGATGGCACAGTCATGCTTGCTACAGGTGGACTGTTTGCTCCAACCATCAGACACGACCCCAAGACAGGAAAGACATACATAATCAACACAAACGTCATCCACCCCGAAGACGGTGGAGAAGATATACCCCAAAACTTCATTGTAGCAACCGATGACATCTGGTCCGACAACTGGTCCGACCCAGTATATTTAGAGTTTGATGGCATCGACCCTTCCATTTTCTGGGACGAAGATGGAAAAGCTTATGTCAGTGGCTCGCGGGGGCCAGGTCCGATGACGACGATCAGTCTCTTTGAGATTGATCTATCCACAGGCAAGAAATTGTCGGAAGAAAAGACCGTCTGGAAGGGCACTGGAGGTATCTACCCAGAAGGCCCTCACATCTACAAGAAAGATGGCTTCTACTATCTCCTCATCTCCGAAGGCGGTACTTTCAAAGACCACATGATCACTGTTGCAAGGTCAAAGAACATCTGGGGCCCCTACGAGGAGAATGAGAAGAATCCAATTCTCACTGCAGCTGGTACGGATAACTATGTCCACTGCACTGGACACTGTGACATGTTCCAAGATAAGGACAACCAGTGGTGGGGTGTTTGCCTCGGGATGCGTATGCGAGACTCAAGATATCACATGGGGAGGGAGTCATTCCTGGTCTCGGGTCGTTGGGAACAAGGCGGATGGCCAGAACTCGACACCGTCGAAGTCACCTCATCGCACAAGTTCAAGAACGATGTGGTGAAAGCAACAAAGACCGGCTTGGACTGGCTCTACATCCGCGACGCCAACCTCGAGCACCACAAAATCGAGGACTCGACCATTCGCTTGACTCCAAGCAAAGCGGATATTTCCCAATGGCAAGAGCCCGTTTCTTTCGTTGGCAAACGCCAAAGGAAGCTTGAGGGGCACGCTTCGGTGAGCTTGGCTTTGCTGAAGACAGGATCATCTCGCGCAGGACTTGTGATTTACAAGGACGAGCATCGATACACTCGTATTTACTACGACAGCAGTAGCAGCAACGTCTGCTTTGAGGTCGTCAACAATGCAAAGAAGATCAACAGACGTGATCAGGAGAAAGTCTTCAAAGAGATCTCCGAAATTCAACTACTGATCGAATATTCAGAGGAAAAGCTCATCTTCCAGTACGAGGAAGAGCAGGGTGTAACGAAAACGCTTGGAATCGTTGACACAGCAGAATTGTCGAATGCAGACTTTGTGGGCCCAATCATCGCTGTTTTCGCAGTGTCGGAAGAGCAAAGTGCTGAGATTGTGTTTACGGACTTCAAGCATGAGCAGTAGATAAGGAGTCAGCAATCTTCGAAAGGGCAGGAGAGCCTTGATCGTGACTTCCTTTGGGTGGGCAGAGAGAACTTTCATCGCAGTTTTCATAGACATCTATACCAACTTATATTTTCCGATTGCATCTATCCATGCTCATACTTTCTGTACAAGACGAAGCCCAACCTTTGCAGTGCGTGCAGCAAACAGAAGTGATGCGCCGAGAACAAACGATGTTCCACCCCAAATTTGAGCAGATAAGTAGTTGCCGTTGGCATTTGTGATCAGAGCACCAGCCAGCGGTGGTCCAGTGAGGCAAGCAAAGGATACGATTGTGAAACCGACCCCCATTCGACTTCCTGCTTTCCTCATATCTGAGGTCAAACTTGACAGACCAGCCGGGAACATCGATTGTAGGCCAGCGGATCCAGAACCATAGATGGCGGCGAAGACAAACAACGATGCTTTCGAATGAACCCCAATCCATGCATAGATCATGATACCGCAAAGCAGACTGAACGGTAACATAACGTTAACAGCGCCCATCCGATCGGCGAAGTAATTCGGAAGCAAGCGCCAAAGAAATCCGACACCGACCATCGTAAGCAGCAGATCGATAGAGTCATGATAACTCATACCAATAACATTTCTCCCATAGCTGCCAACGAAGAAAAAAGCAAAATACAATCCCCAGAAGTTGAAAAACATGCCCGCGCAATAAAGCACATAAGGCAATTCCTTGAAACTCGACCACTCAACAATAGGTCCAGCTTTGCGGGGAGGCAATCTCGTGCGATAGACAAGATTCGTCAAGATATTCGTGAACAGCATGAGAAAACCGCATACTCTGATCGTCCAAGGAAACCCAATGCGAGGAAGAAGTTGCTGCACAACGATTGGAAAGACGATACCTCCAGTGCAAGAACCAATGGTGACAAAGCCGATGGCAAAGGACCGCTTCTTGACAAAATAAGTGCTGACAAGCGACATGACAGGGCAGAATTGCAGTCCGCCTGCAATACCGATGCACAATCCCTGTGACAAGAAAAGTTGCCAGTAATTCGTGGCTGCAGACATTGAAAAGACTCCCAGCAGCTGGAACACAGTGCCTGCAAAGTATACCGGTCGGAAGAGTCCAGCATCTAGTGCTCTTCCACTAAATGTCCCCAAGAAGAACAGCAGGAAAATCTGTACACTGCCAATCCACGAGATGGCTGAGGGATCCAGACCTAAGGATGTGTGGTAATATTCCTGGAAAACACCGTAACTTGTTACCCAGCCCCAGGTGCTGAAGATGGTCAGATGCGCCATAGCAACTTGTGTCCAGGCTTGTAGACCGCCATCAGGAGCTGGCTCGACGCTTCGTATTGATACAGCAGGGTCGCGTGAGAATGTGCTGGCGAGCGGTGGTTCCCCTGGCACTGGCTCAACAGCATGCAGTTCTTCCGACTTGTATGATCCTCGCTCTTGCTCATTTTCCAGATCCTTGAAACTCGAAACGCTCTCATGGGCATGGTTGTTCTTGGGCTCGTAGGACGTCATTCTTCCGTTTTCAATGTCGGGCGCGTGGGTTCGAGGTCGTCAACACAAGTCCTGTAACACAATCACGTCCAGAGAAACGATATCGTGGCTGCATTGCAAGATAGCAATGAGTCAGTGGTTTGAGAGTGCCTATCCTCGGGCCTCCTCTTTTTGGATGAATCATTGTACATCTCCGCTCTTTCGGCCAACGAATCCGATCGGGCGGGAAAATTGCCAAAAGGCGTGCTGATAGCTGGACTTGCCCGATCCCGCGTTTGCCGTTCGAGCCGCTTCGGAGTTCTTTGCGAGCAGGGTTGTCCCGCTGACTTCTATCTTTTTGAGAGGGTATAGATTCAATCACCACTTCAGCTGCTGTTGGTGATGATACTGGTCAGATCTGATCTTAGAACGTCTGGATAGTCTATTCGTTGATAAAATGGGGTTTCAAAGAACTTTCTCTATGGGTCAATCATGGCGAAGACACAACCAGGTTTTCTGGAGCTCAAGCTTCACACAAGACTTTGTACATGGCCTTACGTGAGAATAGTTCCTGGCCATAGAAAGCAATCAAGACCAAAATTACAAAGTAAAAGTAGGACCAAAAGAAGCAGAAGAAGAGAAAGTTCATAAATTCAATATTCAACCACTTAACACATCAAAGAATCCTATGTCCAGAATTTAGAGGCACCGATCAGAAAATCAACCAAATCATCCCTCCCAACCACCCAGCCAGCACAATAACAGTAATAATAACCGCACCCGCTCTATCAGCCTGCGTAATTTTCTTCAAACTCGTCGGATCTTTGGTACCTCCACTCCCCGCAGCATCATCCCCAGCACTAGTTCCTCCAGTGCTGTTCGTCAACGGCCCCTGCACTTTCCCAATCAAATTGCTTTGAATGACTTCTAAAGCGCACAATTGTTGGCCTACTCCCCATGTATTGTCCCAGGTAACGGTGGTGGGGGTAGAGGAGGAAGAGTTTGCAAACCAGTTTGTGCCGCAGGTTACGCCGTCGGTGCCGCCTGTGCAGGAGGCTGCGGCTGCGAGGGCGGAGGCGGCGAGGTAGGGTTGGACCAGAGCAGAGAGGAAGGGGGCTACTTTTGTGGAGGCGGCCATCCAGCGGGCGAGGTATGCTTTGAATCTGTGAGGTTTGTTAGTGTCTGCTAGGATAGATGGTGGGAATGGTGGGAGAGGAAGGGAAGGCAAAACTTACGTATGTTGATCGACGTTGCAGTTACCGCCGGGTTCGCAAGCGACTTCGTACATAACTTTGTCGTCGGTGAAGAACACGTGAGTGGCATTCCAGAGTCCTTCCGTTCGTTCCCTCCAAATGTCTTCGCCGGTGATGTTCCACAGTGTTGCTGCACCGAGCAAAAAGATACCTGCGTTGTATGTCCATTGGATTTTCTCAATGTCGGTGCAGTTTGTCGTCGTGTCCGTGCCGTCGTAGACGTAGTAGTCTTCAGTCATGAGCCCAACTTCTTGCATCCAATCCCATGCCTTAACCGCCCAATCGATATAAGTAGTGTTTCCAGTATACATTGCCAACCTCGCCCCCAAGTTGAAAAAGCCTCCGTTGGAAATGGAGTTTTTGTAGTTGTATCCGTTGTTGAAAGTAAAGATCTGCCATCTCAACCCTCCATCACAGGTTTTAGAATCCCATCTCAAAGCCTGAGAGTTAAACGTCGCTTGAGCAAGAGCCAACCATTGAGGTTTGCCTTTAGGAGGATTAGGAAAGTTGACTTCAGCAGCTGACATGGCTGCCATGCCCCAGAAAGCTTGATCGTCGTTGCCCTCGCTTTTCGTCTGGTTTTCAGGCATGTAGTCTGCGTCTGGGCCGGCTTGGAAGAGCAGAGCTTGGGTGGTGACGTTGTTGTAGGTGGAGTCGCCTGTGTAGTACCAGTAGTCGACTAGAGAGCCGAAGACAGCGCCAGCGTGCCACCAGTAGTAGGGCCAGGGGAGGAGACCGATGGTTTGGCCTGTTTCGTTGCCGTGGTAGTATTTCATCATGCCGTAGGCGACGGTCGAGGCGGCGGATTTGATGGATGCTGTGGTTTGCGAGTTAGTATACTGAGCAAAGCTGCTGAAGTGGAATTTCCTTCTTACCATCATCGCTAATGTCGAGTTCGATAGCTTGACTGGGTAGTACGAGTGAAGCGACCGATAAGCCCAGGGATATGAGATGCGTCGGACGCATGATGTGCGGTATTTCTTTATGTGATGCAGAAGATACAAGAAGCTGCAGAAATCCAGAAAACCAGAATCTTTGTTGTCTATGTTGTTGAGTGTTTCGTGAAAGGCAAGTAAAAAGATCGACAATAATAGAACAGCTTCAACGGTGTCTCAGATGGATCATTGAAATCTTGTGTGTCGTGTTGTGTGGCGGAGCTGAGTAAAGAGCGTGATTGTAAAAAAAGAATGGACGCTGCACAGAGGCAACAAGGCGATGGTAAGGAACGTGTGGTATCGAGAAGAAAGAAAGATGAAATGAAAGACCTAGCTCACAAGGCCGTCAGGGCACCGACCTCATTATCTACACTTCAGCATGTTATTTTGGAGGTTATACGACCGTTGACAAGGGGAGAACGGCCTGACAAGCGGTCGAAGGACTCTTATACGAAGTGCACGGACATTTGTGCCCCACACGTTCTTCTTCGTTTGGGCATCCAGCCGTGTTTGGTGGTAGCATTTATTGATCCATCTCGTGTCAAGGCTGTAGGATCCCTCGAAGGATCCAATGGGAATTTAACAAAGCTGGGAGACGTATGTTTCCGATTGCTGTTCCTGGAGTTGATATTGCGATGCGACAGCTCAAAAAGTAAAAAGTCCGAATGACGACGGATTGTAAACAACGGGCGAACCGCATACCTAAGATTGCAGAGATTCCATGTCAACAGGAACGGATAAACTCGACCCCTTGAGCAAATGAGCTCAAATCCGTAGCTGAGATCGATCAGAGGATTCTTAGGGTAAGCTCTTCAGTATGAGAAGGATCAGAGAGTGGGAAAGAAGAAGGGACACGGAAAGTTGAAGAAAGCTATAAGATGTAATTCAAGATTACTAGACGCAGATGGGGTATCATAAGAAGTGAAAGAAACAAACATGACGACACAGCTGAAACGACAAGCAGATCAGCATCTACGGATCAAAAACGATGAGATCCGGCACGGGTGGACCAACGCCTCTTAGCAAGACCAGAGTGTTCCCCGTCTTGACTGCTGCGCCCAACTTCTCTCCAAAATCGAGCAGTCGGCCGCCTTCAACGTGGAAGACGCGTAACTTGTCAGCCTCGCCGTCTACCCGGTTGTTCAGATTCTCGACTTGTAGTGACGTGGCAGCTAGGTCTAGGATTCTGCCAATGCTCCACTCGGACGAGTAGAAGAATTGGCCGGTTGGGTGTTTGGCCTTTGTTGTGTCTGCAGAGGCCTCGACATTGAGGTAGATGCGCTTCTCCATGGCTACCTTGGCATCACCCTTGGCGTTCTTCTTCAGCTCAGAGGTAGCACGAATGCGCTGAGCAGGCGTCAGGGGTTTGGCCGAGGAAGTTGGAGTTTTTGTGCTTGTCGAAGGCTTGGAAGGTGGCGAGGTGGTGGCAGCGGACATCATGGTCTTTTGTTTAGCCTGACCCCAAGCACGCAGTTTGGCGAGCGCATTCAGATTTTTCTCTTTGTTCGCGCGAGCTCCTATAGGGGCGAGCTTGGCGCAGTCGTGACTCTCTCGTAAGCGGTGTTTGAGGCAGTAGCTTCGATTACAGGAATCACATTCGACGCCGGGTACGAGAGCAGAGTTGATGAGTGTCTTGCATGCAGGTTCCGAGCATTGCGATTCGTGTGTGAGGACGGACGGTTTGGGTGAAGGCGTGTAGGTGGATCGTTGTTGAGCAGCGCGTGCTCTCGCCCAAGCACCAGCGTTAGGACATGAATGGGCGGTTTCTGAGCGGTGGTCCAGACAGTATTTGCTACAGCATGTCAGTATTCGACAAGCCATGTGGGAGGACAAAAAGCGGCTCACCCTTTGCAGCTCTCGCATTTGAAGGGAAGAAAGTCGAGTTGATGACAGAAGGACATCTGGCAGTGAGCGCCAATGGCTTCGACGTCGGCAGTGGCCATTTTGGTATAGCTGTGTTGTTCCGAAGATGGATCCGGAGTAGATGAAGACGACATGACTGCGACGGCGACGGCAGTATTTATCCCGTCGCCTTTTGTGACAGGACCAGGCAACCAGCTGCTTACGACAGCGTCGGGAGTGGCGGGTGCTTACAAGACGCACGGAATTGGCAGGCGCGGCGGCGAGGGAAGCTTCGGGAATCGCATGTGAAAGCCCCGGTCCCCGAACATTCTCATTCACAGGGAAAGAGCCATCTTTTTCTGCCAAACAAAACACGGCGGGTGCTCAGCCTGCACCCAATCACCATCGCGTCCATCAGACAAGCCGCAGCAGCTGTAGTTGGCAAGATGCACTCGGCCCTGACGTACCAGCCAGTCGCCCGGTGCTCGGTATGTCGCTGCCCGTAGTCCTCGTAGCCCGAAAAGACAAAGGTAAATACTGAACCGCCATCAAGGTCACCAAGGCACGTGCTGCTACTCTTCAACTGCCCCATGGCGAAGTTCCTTTGCCCATCTTCATGCCTGTTGCAACCCAGGCTTCGCTCAAAGGCCTGACTCCTCATCAACTCGAAGAGACTAGCTGTCGCTTGTGCTTGAACAACACCTATCATCTGTGATTGTCCTCGAGTCCTGTAATCATTCCCCTCTGACTCTTCACACAGCGGTCTCAAGCCAGGCCAAGCCACTCTGGATGCCATTGGCGGTGCTCACAAACTCCAGTCATGGCCACACAACATCCTGACAGATAGTGGAGGGTACCTTTCCCCTTCTCTGCCTTCCCATCCCCCAGAACTCACACGTCTAGTTTCCAAATGGTTTCTCTCCTCGAACTCGCCACTGTAACTGAAGAAGGCGTCCGTTTCCTCTCACCGCACGATCGCTCTCCCATGCTCCTGACCCCCGAACACTCCATCTCGCTCCAAAACAGCATCGGCTCAGACATCATAATGCAACTCGACGATGTGATCGCCACCACTTCTCCCGACCACGCTCGCATAAAGGAAGCCATGTATCGCAGTATACGCTGGCTAGACCGCTGCATCGCCGCCCACAAAACCCCCACCACCCAAAATCTATTCTGCATCATTCAAGGAGGTCTAGATCTAGAATTGAGAAAAGAATGCTGCAAAGAGATGGTTGCTAGAGATACACCTGGTATAGCCATTGGAGGTCTTTCTGGTGGTGAGGCTAAAGAGGAGTATTGCAAGGTAGTCAGCACATGTACGGATATGCTGCCAGACAACAAACCGCGCTATGTCATGGGAGTGGGATATCCTGAAGACTTGGTTGTCTCTGTTGCTCTGGGCGCAGATATGTTTGATTGTGTCTGGCCTACACGAACTGCTGTAAGTGCTTCATCAGCACCACGTTTCTTCCACCGCTCTAATCACCCACAACAGCGCTTCGGCAACGCCATAACCTCCACAGGTGTCCTAAACCTACGCCACGCCTCCTACGCCTCAGACTTTTCAGCCGTAGAGCCAAACTGCAACTGCACAATTTGTCGTCCTGTCTCTGCAGGTGGACTGGGTCTCACACGCGCCTACATCCACCACGTCGCAGCCAAGGAAACAGCAGGTGCACATTTATTGAGTATACACAATGTGCATTACTTGCTCGACTTGATGCGAAGGATCCGAGAAGCTATTATTGCAGATACTTACCCCCAGTTCTTGAGAAACTACTTTGAGACGTTGTATGCGGGAGATAAGACAAAGTATCCTACTTGGATTGTTGATGCTTTGAGGAGTGTGGATGTTGATTTGATGGCGGAGTAGAGGGTAGAGAGACGAAGACGAAAAAGGTGCATATTTTCTACTGTATATCAGACACCCTGAGAAACACATCCTCATAACTTCAACCTCCTAACCACACAACTTCTTCACCTCCCTAAACACATCCCCAACAACTCCCTTCTCCGTCAGAACAATACTATCATGATCCGTTCCCTCCACAACCTTAGCTTCAAACCTCACTTTACCCTCTGCCTCTGCATTCCCGTCTTTCCAACATTGCTCAAAGTACTTCTGTCCACCTTGTCCAATCAACGCGTCTGATGCCGCAAAGTAAGCTCGGAACGTGAGGCTCGAAGTTGAGGATGTATCATGGCTTTGAGCTCCATAGGCGTTATGCAAAGAAGCAATTGCGGAGGGTAAAGAGGCATAAATACCCCAATCTTTGCCGTCTTTCTGCATACACAACAATGAATCTGCTGATATACCACTGTTGTTCGTCAATATCATTATACCCAAGGAACAAGGCAAAAACACATACCTCATATCCTCCTTGCTCTGCCACTTCTGCTGCAACTTTCCCACTTCGTGCCAAGTGCTTGCACTCATCCCATAGACCCTCTGACATTCTTCCTCTCCTAACGTTGGCATCACTCCCATCTTTGCAGACGAGAAAGCTAAAGAGGGAGCAATGTAACTGCCGATGAAGGAATGGATATGGTGGAAATTGCCTACCCATGATGCAGGTAGTTTATCGATGACTTGGGCTAATGGAGCGGAGGAGTGGATAGGGTGAACCCATGGGGCTGAGGGTGTTGGTTAGTGAAATGCTATGATTGTCTTGGATATGAAAAATGAGAGAGAGAGAGAAAAGGGAAGTAAGAATAGAGAAGGAAACAAGGGATAGAGAAAAGGGAAAAGCATAACATACCCAAACACGCCATAAAAGCCCTGTCTTCGGGATAAAGCAATTGCGGCAAATGAATGGCGGTATTAAACGCATATATCGTGCCAGCAGAATGCGACATCAGCGCCACCTTCTCTACCTGTAGCTTCTGCAGCACAGCAGGAACAATCTCCAACCATATCTTTACCCTCTCTTCCAAAGCCACAGCAGTAGAACCGCCGAATCCTGGTCTGTTTTCCATTAGCCATCATGTACCATCACCACTCAGCCATCAGCCATCATCTCCTTTCATCACCACTCCATCCAAAAGCCTCTCCCCTCCAATCCACTCCATTCCACAACATTCTGATATCTTGGGAAGAAAGAACACAAAACATACCTATCAATAATCAAAACCCTAACCCCGTCCTTCCTAGCAACTTCCTCAAAGCCAAAGATTAAATACCTAGCCGCACCCATAGGATGACAAAACAACACTACCGGTAACTGTTTGTCTCCGAAATTTGTTGTTGTGGCATAGGTTACGCGTAGACGCTTATGGTCAGGGGAAGCAGGGAGATGCAAGCTACGGTGGAAGTTAATGGTGCTGCAGAAGCTTGTTGCGATGTCAAGAGGTGAGGGTGTTGCCGCAGGCATTTTTGGTGCAAGTTATTTGGGGTGGACTCAATATTGGGAGTGTAGGTTGATGGGAATGTTATTAGAGGTTGTAGTTTTGCTTATGATATTATTACAGGTGTTGAGAAGCTGAGGTGAGCTGTCGCGTCAGCCCTGTCCTCGTGAATCCTTCCAGAATCCTTTGCATGTGAAAATCCCCCATATGCTTCTTCGTACACGATATACAAAAGGGCCTGTTTTCCCTCTGACTGGCACGATTGCTCCTGTCGACTTTTTGCTACTCCGTTCTACATTCCAAACACGACATTCTTCAAGCCGTGCTCCTTAGATAATTCAATCCAATCCACTTCGTCTGCACTCCCGCCAGAAATCTCTCTCTTTGCTTGTTCTCTGACCACAAGTTCGAGTACATGTCGCACTCGAGCCACAGCTCCTGAAAGCCCTGCGTGTTCCATTTCTTGCAACATGATTAATGCAGCTGCCTTTTCAGCTGGTATTTTCGTCGCCGCGCCCGCCAGGAAAAGCGCAGGAGCTAGATGATGATTCTCCTTATCGTTGAAGACGAAACTCTGGCGTACGGTCTCGATGATGTAGGTGCAGTGTTCGGTGTCCTCTGCGGCAAACGTATCTCCATCCATTCTTTGGTACGGATACATGCTCGTGTGCAGGTAGAGTTGTAGCACCGAGTATTGCAGTCGTGCGAAGTTGTACGTACCCCTGATGATACCCAAGTCGCTTTTGTCGTCCAGATTTTCCAAGTGTGCTGGGCAATTTGCTTGCCATTTCTCTGCATGTCGATGTGATAAATTTTGAATAAAGTCTAGTCTTTCCTGTAATTCGACATGCCTCTCTCGAAACGTGCTTCGGAAACTCAGCGATGCTTGACTCTGCTCGGCGAACATCTCGAATGTGATCAAGGAAAGCTTGTGCGTTTGCATGAACGTGTCCATCGCTTCTGGAGTTGCAAGGATTTTCTGTTGACTACGCGAAATTGGCCAGACGGGTAATGAACGACCATTCTCCAAGAATGCTCTCGTGTAGTGGCCGGCTTCGGGATTTCCAGCAAGGCCTGCTTGAGCATCCAAAACGAGGACGTACCATGAGAGATACGCCTTCAATCGACCGACTGCAGATTCGGCCGGTTCATGAGCCAAGCTGGCGAGTTTGCGCAAATGCAAAGCCCACGAACTGCGATCCTCAGGCCAACGCTGAGACGCACAAGCGATATCGTACATCAGAAGAACGAAATGCAGAAAGAACACAGCTTCCGGATCGGTGGAAGGTGGCATCGACCGGCACGCGGTGATCGCTTGATCGTAATGTTGAAACGAACCAGCTATGAGTTCCGGACGGTTTTTCATGCCGCTGTTGAGAAGTGTGATGGCACAGATGGCATGACGGAGCGGGGGGAACTGCTTCGCCGAAGAAACAAGGACGTTCTGATTGTCCTCGATGTTCAGTCTAAATCTGACGGCCATTGGCATAATCTTCCGACAGACAATCCTGTCGAATAGTAAGGGGTGTATCGCATTATCGCGTGCTCTCGTGCCGTAATTCATAATGTCCAATGGTATACGAGAGGCCTGTATCAGCTCGACGGACTGCGTGTCTGAATCCTCAGAAGACGAGTCAGATGCTGGCCTTGGGTCCTGAATCGTTTCTCTTCTCGGCATTCGATGTTCTGCGGGTATCATTGTCGCAGCAAGATCTCCAGAAGTCGAGTTGATAAACATCATAGGTCGTGAGCGGGTCGAGACTTCAGCACATATTGTTCCGTCTGCAGGCTTGCCATCAACACCTGCTCCATGCGGACCCTTGCCAAGTACAATATACTGTCTCTCGACATCTCGACTTGTGTCAATAAATTTATATTCGCGTGTCCAGTCGCATGGTCGATTCAGACGGGAACATGAGTTGCAACGACCAATCTCATCGCGGTTTTCATCACACTTGACCTTTCGCTGTCGACAGGTGCGACAACCGGTATACGATCGTTGGGCAATCGTCGCTTGCGAAGTTTCCATGCTGTCATCGTTCTGGACGTGTATTGTTGTCGAGGGATTGAGGCGAGCCGAGACCAGAAGAAATCGATTTCATGGTTCTCTTTGATGAAGACGAGAAGGAAAATTGGTGATGTGGTCGACGGGAACTGGCAAAAGTCAAATCCGCTCCGTCAAGGGAAGGCCCGAGGGTCGTGCCAAGAAAAAGCTACTAGAACAAGCACAGGCGCCAAATTGGGCGGGGGCGACGCATGGCCGCCTACTTTTGTTCGGAGCCGCAATACGGTTTTGACATGTTAGTTTTCCACGGGTGAACCTGTTCAGTCCTTTTGACAGCCTGCTATGTATACAGTCACGCGACCCTGGATCTTTGCTTGCTCTTTATGTACTGGAAGAGGGTTTTAAAGCCGGTCCGATTAATCTTACAATATCAATGCTTGACCGCCCACGGAATAGATCCGAGTCGCCCAGCGATGAATATCACGTTTCATCTCTGTCCGGGCGCCACCCGTCACATCGTCACTCTATCAGAGTTTGCTTGCAGTCAAAATGGCTGGGCCCGGGCCAATCACATGCTGAGGACGAACAGCAAAACGAACACCGAACCGAAGTTGATTGGTCCCTTTTTTACAGCATCTGAGGACGGAGATGAGCCGCATACAGCGCATAGAGTGCGATTGGCTCGAACAACTTCTAGTCTTATGCGGAGTAGGCTTCTAGCGCCACTATTCTACCGGCTCTCCAATTCTGTGGCCTTCTGCTGGTCTAGCCATTTGACAGCCCCCTCATACTTGCAGTTGTAGTCTAAGAACTCCGCTGGGTTCAGTGTCACCTTTGAACTTCCCTTTTCCGTAGCGGGCTTCGCTTGCTGACGGCTATATGCTTGGATTAAACTTGCTCTTCTGTAACGGCTTTCGAAGACTTGTTGGAGGGCGGAACTGGTTTCCGAGTAAGTGGGTTTGGCGGTGACAAAGGAGAAGAAGGCAGAGAGAGCTTCGGCATCTTCGATACTTTGGGATGCACCTTGACCTGGACACAAGCGAGTTAGTATGGAGAACTTGACCTTTTGGAAAAGCAGGTGGGGACAGGTCAAAACTCACCTTGGGTAGGCAACATGGCATGGGCAGCGTCTCCAATGATAATCGTCCTTCCTGCCACCCAAGCAGGCAATGCGTCGATATCTCTCAACTGCCAAAGCGCAATATCCGGTGCTTGAGCAAAGATATCCCGAACCCACTGCGGGAAGTCATGATATGTCTCTAGTAGCTTGGACAGTGAGCCTGGAGTGGTTCAACTGTTGGAATCTGAGGCTTCGTGCATGTGCTCGTCGGGAACCATGCCCACTAGACCGAGTAAGTCACCGTTACGGGCAGGTCCCATGATCACGCGTCGATCGTGGCCCATCATCAGTGTTGTAGCTTGTCTTTTTGGATCGAAAAGTTGGGCGTCGACTTCAAGTGACGTGAGATTCGCGGTCTCGACAAGGAGACGGTATGCTGAGACGCCGGTGGGTGTTGGATGTACGAGTTCATGGTTGCCTGCCTTGAGTACAGCTTCGCGAATGACACTGTGGATACCATCTGCACCGATAATGAGGTCGCCTTGGTAAGTTGTGTTGTCTTCCAATGTGACTTGTCCTGCTTCACAGTCACAGCTGACGACCTTGGCTGCAGTGACGATGCTTGCAGGATGACCAGGGAGTTCTGTGCTGAGTGCCGCCTCTCTCAATGCAGAATGTAGATCTTGACGATGGTACACCATACGATCAGCTCCGTACTTCTTTGCATCCATGTCAATGTTCATGTGGATATTGCCTTTTGTGTCGAGGATACGAAATTGTCTCTCCGCTGTAGGCTTCGCTTTCGCGATGATATCCCCAAGACCCCATTGCTCGACAATTTTCTGGGCGTTTGGCTGGAGAGATAGAAGAGCGCCAACTTCTTTGTTCATGCGAGACTTTTCTAGTACAATAATTTCTCGTTGAGGGCCTCTCATAGCAATCGCCTGTACTCGTGTCAGTCAGATGTTCAAATCGCGGTTGGGACATTCGGTCAGAAGTATCATACAGCAGCTAAACCGGCGATGCCTCCTCCGACAATGATGATTCGGAACGTGTTGGTCGCTGCATCGATCGCCATCGTGTCTGATTTCCTGTTGCTATGCTTGGGAGGGTTCTGAATGTGTGTAGACGTGACGAAAAGGTTGTGTATACCGACGCTTTCCTGTACCTTGATGGGCACACATAGTCTTTGTACAATCAAAACAGACAGCCGATGGATATCGGGACCACTTCGTGGATGTGAGCTTTCCGAGATGGGTGCGTGATTGGGGCTGGAGCTTGTCCGAACCGAACCGTGTTTCTCGGTTCGGCTGATTTGCCGTGGAGAACTTGGGCACGATGTCTTTGGCGACCCGAGGCTGGCCTGTCGTTCGATCTCGGGAAACGTCTCAAGCGGCGAATTGCTTGCACGCTTCGGTTCGGGACAGCCAGTAGGCGAAGCAAAAGCTAAGCGTCTAGCAAGGATACTTTCCACATATATGATCCAGCGTTTCTGAACCAAACCATCAATCATTCCAACTACAAAGATATTCATATCAGCCTTTCTATCCTCTGATACGAATTCAGCGCAAAAGAGATATACACATACACAAACAAGATGTCGACTCAAACAACAACACAAATGTCCGAGGTGGAGCAGCTCCGCCTGAAGGCCAGCAACAGCCCTGCCAACGACTGGATGGCCGATTTGGCTAGAGACGGATATGCCGTAGTCAAAGGTGCCGTCGCACAAGAGAAGGCTGCTCAATACGCTGAGCGCATGTACCAATATCTCGAAGGCTTGTGAGTACAGACTCTGTCAAGAATTTGATTGACCCAAATGACTGACTTTCTGTGCAGTGGCCTTGGCTTTGACAGAAATGATCGTTCAACATGGCACGGTGACCACCTGCCTGAGATCAATAACAAGGGCATGTGCCTCGACTACGCCATTGCCCATGAAGACTTTGTCTGGGACATCCGATCAGAGCCTGGAGTCGTTGGAGCATTCGAACAGTGGTTGAAGACCGAAGACCTCATCGTCTCCTTCGATGCCGTCAACTTCGGCCTAACTGGTCGCAAAGACCTAGCACCTAACTCACCATGGCCCCACCAAGACCAGGACCCCGCCAAGAATGGCTTCCGCTGCTTGCAAGGTCTTGTCAACATTCTCCCCAACGGACCTAACGACGGTGGTCTCATTGTATGCAAAGGCGCCCACCTCTTCAGCGAGCAATTCCACAAGGAGGTTGGATTCCCTGAGAAGGAGCGCAACGAGCACATCCCCGCCTGGAACCCTGAGTGGTATGGCTTTACCGACAACGGCATGAAGTGGTTCGAGGAGAAGGGTTTCGAGTGGGTCAAGGTGTCTGCAGAGCCTGGTGATCTTCTCCTGTGGGATTCAAGAACACCTCACTACAACCTGAGCTCCACAACGGACCAGAACCGTTTCTGTGTATACACTTGTTACATGCCTGTCGCTGAAGCAAGTCAAGAGGATCTGCAGCGCAAGAAGACTGCTTTCGATGGATGGTTTGGCACCACACACTGTGAGTCACATCTCTCCCTCTTAACAATGACATTCGACTGACAACAAGCTTAGGGCCCAATGCGCGCGTCTTAGGCAGAAATTCGGCCAAGAGAAATGGTACACTTGATCCTTTCAACAGAACGGAGCCCGTCAACAAGCCCCAGTTGAGCGAGCGCGCATACCGTCTCACAGGTATTCCGTACATCAAGGCATAAGAAAAGAGAAAGACTGAGGTAGTGGTCCCGAGATTGCTCTGAGTAACGCTTGATTTTAGGAGTAAAGGTTCGGTTATATTTCCAAATAGTCTGGCAAGGCACATTCGTTATTTTTTGGATTGACTTTCCTTCCGGGAAGCCGAGATCATTCCGTGTCTGTAGTTGTGATGTATACTCTCTTGTGCACATTCCTCGGTGCGACTCCATGGTGTTTGGATGTTGGTTGTTCTTGTGGAGAAGTATTAGTACATACGGTTTTGTGCTAGTGGGTACAGAATTCGAAAGTCGGCGTTTCAATGTGGTTCATCAAAGGATAGATGTGGTATGCCCATCAAGTGCTCAATGTCCATGCCTTCCAAGGCTTCAGCATCCAAGGCAAGATCCCCTACATACAAGCGTGGGAACAGCATATCCCACTCATCTGACAAGTTAGGATCCTGGGCGTGAGTCAATTGCACAGTATTGTTGTCGTGATCGTGGTTGAGAGATCCCGACTCAGAGGTAAATTGTGGCTGGGGTGAGGTTCTTCTTGTTGACACTCTCGAGCTGGCCAGGCGCTTGGGCGAAAGCGTGTCCCGAGATGCAAACTGTTTCAAGGTCTTCAAGAGTGTGTAGAATCCAGGATCTTGTCCATCTGCGGTGTATTGTTGTTCGACCGCCTCTGCAGCTGAGTAGATCAACCCGACATCGGAGCGAGCGGACCACGAGGTTGAGTTCTTCAAAGTGTTGATAGACAGCACGTAGATAGCCATCAGTGGTCCAGTCATTGTCTGAAGCCTCGAGTTTTTCGTGATTTCTCGAGCTTGTAAGAATGCAGTGATGATGGTTCTGGCAGAGTTGGCACATATCGATTCGCTTGATGCAAGACGCTTTGCGTTGGCCTTGCCCAAGTCATAGCGAGCAAGGTTTGCCTGGTGTATTTCCTTGTCCATCAACAACGCAGCTCGATGAAGATTGATCATAGTCGTGTGCAGCTGAATGCTCAGAAATGCTCGAGGAAGAGCAAGATCCGGGTCATTGAGAGTGATGTCTCCGTCACAGCGTAATCTAGCAGGAAGTTTGTTTTGCCACTCTAGCAAAGATTGGTCCAAACGGGATTGTGCTTCCAAGACCGCAGTGATGGTTGGAAGTCTCGGCGTGCACAGATGTCTGGAAATGCTCCCTTGTATGGAGCCCAGATCAAGAAGAGCTTGCAAGGCTGCCAAGTCTTGAGTATCGGTGGTCTGGAGGTCCCTTGACTGATCAATGTCCTCATCCTGTACCTGAGGAGGGCGGCCGGTTTCTAAACTCATCATGCGGTCGAGACAATAAGCACTCCACCAGGTATGGACGCCTAATCGTACGACTTCTGTCTGCTCACGGTTGAGATTGCCGTACCCGTTCAACTTTCTGTGCAATCCAAGAGTATGCAGTATACGAATGGCTTGTCCCAAAGCTTGCGAACCGGCACCGTCTTTGTTGCGCCCTCTCAAAGCCAAGCAGATGAGCAATAGAGCCTGAGCTGACTGTAGATACGGCTGAGCAACAAGGTAAGCATACAAGGAGTATGCTGCTGTGACAAAGCTGAGGCCCTGAGTAGAGTGACCGAGAGAATCGGCTCCAATAGCTAGACAAGCATAGACTGTCGCAATGAGTGGCCTTTCGGAGACTGGAAGAGTTCTCAGATCTTGTTGGCACATATACTGTATCGTCAAAGTAATGCCTTCAGCCGAGACTATAGGGAAGACCATGCCTGGCCCTGAGACAAATGCTCCGACATACTCCCGCCATGCACTAGGGACTGGGGGCATGTACAGGTCCGCCGGTAGTTCCATCTCCTCGCAGAACCTCATGCCATGCTGGAAAGAGCTCGTGAGACCGGTAGGAGACACATGAAACGTCCTATCCAGCCATTGCGAAAACACCTGGAGGCTAGTAGAGCCTAGATACTTCCTCTCGGTAGCGCTGACGGAGTTCACGGCGAATCCAGAGCCCTGGCCAGTGTCTATCATACCAGGTTGGACGGCAGGCTCGATCATGGGTTCTGTCACTTGACCATGTCGCTGATTGTGAAGATCTGGTCTGTGCACAAGACCGCTGATAGCCATCCGAGAAGTTGAGAGGCCAATCGGAATCTGATGCAGCGGCGTGCTTGGTTGCCATGCAGGACTCTGAGAAGGGCCCACGCTACATGTCAAAGACTCTACTGTTGCGATTGCGCGATCAGCTGAGGGCGATTGAGCGGACTCACTCGGTGATACGGCAAGACCGGTCCCAGCTCTGCGACGAGCGTGTGTCGAGAGTTGGTCAGGGTTGTTTGGATCAGTGGTGATACACTCGGCTTTCGCTCGAACACAATTGGTGCAAGACGGCTGGCGCTCGTCACAACGCACTTTCCGAGATCGACATTTGTTGCAGGCCCGGGACAGGCGAACGCGTTTCTGCGGTCGGTTCGTGGCATCCGAAGACATGGGCTGTCGGTACTCTCTTGCAGTGAGGGATTCCTTGCTTGGACGAAGTAGAGCAATATGGGCTTCGGTATCGCGAGCCGGGCTTGTCAAGACTCCATGTTCTCGGGACAGATATTGTTCTGAGCGCCACGGACTGCACTCCACCGGGAGGAAGAATCAGAAGATGGTGTCTTCAAGTGAAAGCGGGGTAATTGTGACTTGCCGATTGGCTCAACAAGACGAACCGATGTTCTTCCGGTGAACTTCTTCCCCTCTTCTCACGAGTTCCCCACGCCCAGAGCTTTCTGCTCTCCACACAGAGTCTCGGGTCAGCTCTGTCTCTCGGTTCGGCATAACGTCTCTCCCTTTGCGGCATTCGACCTCGCTCCAGGCCCCATGTTCTCGAGCTTGGGTTATCCGAACCGACGACTGGATTGGTGGCTTACGCATTAGATTGAGTGTGATTGGCCTCCAGGTTGAACAAGTCCCCATGGGGGTCTACTCTTCTTCCTCCACCTGGGGACCCCACGCCAACGAGTAGGATCTTTCCCAGCTATATTACACAGGCCTCGAGCCCGTTCTTTAGTGCCTGCAGCAACACCTCCTTGATCCTTCTCTTCCATCCCCAATCTTCCTAATCGCTTCCCATTATAACAGCGGCTTGATCCTCCGTCATGACATCCACTATGGATCATGCAAAGGCGAACGTGGTAGCAGACCACATGGAGATGCCAGAGAAGGGCTTTTCGGACCAACAACAGCCTTCAAATGGCGACCTCCAACTTATCAATACCATTGGTGAAATCCGAAGAATTCCTATTCCCTCCAGCGACCCCAACGATCCTCTCAACTACTCTAAGTGGAGGAAGCTGGGCATCCTGATATGCTGCTGTTGGTTCTCAATTTTCTCTCTCGTTCTCGTCGGCGGTCTTGGTCCCATCCTCGGAGTCTTCATTGGCCTTTACGCTCCCACTGGAAAGAGCATTCAACAGGTTGTCAATCTCACTACCTATCCCAGCTTGGTCATGGCATTCGGTAAGATCATTTTTACGTATCCGCAATTCAATTTGCTGACACACATCAACAGGCAGTTTCCTCATCCTTCCTTTGACCATGATGTTCGGCCGACGACCTATCTTCTTGGGATGTTCTATCCTCCTCCTGGGCTCCACCCTTGGCGCCGGTGCCAGCAACTCTTACAATACTCACATGGCTTGCCGTATCCTCCAAGGTGTGGCAGCTGGAGCCACTGAATCTGTCTTGCCTCTGATCATTACCGACATGTCTTTTGTCGATGAGCGAGGTCTCTGGTTTGGTGTTTACTGGGGCTCTCAGAACCTCATCAACACCGCCTTCGGTATTGGTGCTTCTTATCTAGTTGCTGCCACTTCCTGGAGATTCTTCTACTGGGTTCTGGCTATATTCGCCGCAGCTGGTCTGGTCATTGGCTTCTTCCTCCTGAGCGAGACCAGGTACACCAGAACCCCTGCGTCGATGAACGGCCAGGTCATCTACACCGATGAATGGGGTGTTACCCACTTCCTGACCGATTCCGAAGCTCGGGAACGCATTGGTCAACTCCAACAATCTGATGAACAAGAATACCGTCAGAAGACTTACATCCAACACCTGAACCCAGTCAGTGGTGTCGCTCCCAACGCTCTCAAGCTGGGTCTTGGTGCGAACCTCAAGATGCTACAAGCCTGTAGTTCGCCTGGTGTCATCTATGCCATCCTCGTGTCTTCCATCGCGCTCGGTGTTGGCATTGCCATGTCGCTCGTCTATGCTTCTATCCTGACCACCTCTTTCCACTGGTCCGAAAAGTCAATCGGACTTGTCAACGTTGGTATCCTCCCTGCCTCTTTTGCCGCCATGTTCTACGCTGGATACATCGGTGACAAAATGAACCTCTGGCTTGCCAAGCGTCGTAACGGCGTACACGTTCCTGAAGACACACTTGTTCAGTTGATCCTGCCCTTCTTGGTTGGTGCGATCGGCATCATCATTTTTGCCATCACCGCAAACGACCCTGAGAACTACTCTTCCTGGGGTATCATCATGGGCTGGACACTCTACGAATTCGCTTTCATTGTTGTCCTGATCACCACCACGCACTTTGGTTCCGAGGCTTTCCCCAAGAACCCTGGTCCCGCCTTGGTTGTTGTCATTGGTGTCAAGAACATCATCTCTTTTGGTGCGTCATTTGGTATCGTACCAATGGTGCACGCGTTCAACTACCTCACTGCCTTCATGATTCTGTTCGGAATCTATGTTGGCATCTTTTTGCTTGGTATTCCCGTCTACTTCTTCAACCCCAAGTGGAGAGCATACATGGCTAGGGAGAAGTAGAGGATCAGAGTGCTCATGATCAATGTATATAGTCCCAGAGTCTGCTATGAATGTTTACGCTTGTTCAAATATTCGATTCGACGTGAAGCTGTTATGACATACCAAGTTGTCGACCCTCAAAGTTTAACATGGCCTTCCGAACAGCATGGAATTTATCCAGATTTTAGCCAATTACGAGTAAAAAATTGCTTTGTGTTGAAGGCAAGTCATGTCAGCAGTACCACCCTGTCGTTAAGTCGAGTATTCGGCTGCAATTGATTTGTTCCCGTTCTGATGACAGCTCATGTACTCCAATGTGATTTTGACTTATCGGAATGAGATTGACGGCGGGAAATGCGCCTCCTCGTCCCGCGTTCCTGAGGCATGTGCAGCAGGTATTTCGGTGGAAGGATTGACTTAGCTACAGCCGAAAAGATGTGCATCTCAGCTGTAGAATCGCGTTGTGTAGCAATGCCTTTTTCCCGCAGACGTAAGTCCACTTCAAGTCGGATGCTAGCCCGCGAATGATGGATCTACAGCCTACTAAGTTGTGAGTTCTGTGATCCAAGATCGGGAGGAAATAGGACGAGATCGATTGAGGTCTATAGAAATTGATGTGGGGTTCGCATTCAGGTCACATGACTTCGCGCGTCTTGTTGGTCAACCCAAACTTGACCTCTATTCCTCGAGACCTTCTGATCAGGCCAATGCCTGATCTGTCTGCTGATGGTCCTAGCATGTCGGGCCGGCGAGCGTCACGTCCTTGTGACCACTGCCGAACGCGCAAAGTTAAATGCAACTATGCGATGCCTTGTGACCGATGTCAGAGCAATCATTTGATGTGCGCATACAACACGGTCAGAAAGAAGAAAGGCCCAAAGCCTGGACGAGGCTTGGTCATCGACTCCATTCGAGTGCGGTACCCGGAAAATCCGCTTGTCACAGAAAGCACGACCTGCGGAGCACGATCGGAGCCAGGAGACCACACATCCACGGACGATATGGATCATGAGCCTCGGCCCAGCTCAAGCAGTCATCATGAAGTTTCAGCAAACCATTTCACCTCTGATCCTATGAATCTTGGCGACATGAGTGACCATGCCTTGGGGAATGTGCTGAACGTGGACGGCTACTTTACATTCGATGAGTTTGCGGAAAACGTACTTGGCTCATCGGAATCTTGGCAAGATGCAAATCGTGTTGGCCACTCGCAGCATCTTGCTGTTGCAAATTCGACAATCACCAATCAGGCTAGCCCGTCGTCCATGAGTGAGGGACTGTGGTCGCCAGGCTTTGACGGAACAATCCCAAAATTGGACAGGATTCTCGAGCGTGGAGTGGCTCTTTTTTTCAGGCACATGTACCCGATCTATCCTCTCTTGGATCAAAGAAGGATCACTGCTTTACTCTCTCGCTTTACAGAACTTGATACCACAGAGAGTGGACTGCTAAAGTCGATTTGCGCTTTAACACTAGTGACAGTGGAGTTCTGGCCCACCATGACTGCCGAAAGGAGAATCGTCGTCGCGCGAGAATACATCAAACAGTGCTTAGAAGCTCGCATATCCAACAATATCATGGAGCATGCAACCATGGACGATGTTCTGACCTCACTTTTCATCGCTGTGGCTTACTTCGACTTGAAGTCTCGTAAGACTTCTTGGTTCTACCTACGCGAAGCCATCAGCTTGGCTTACCTCGCTGGCATCAACACTACGATCAAGGATCCTGAGCTCGACCCGTCGGAAAGGATTCGCCGCCAACGTCTCTATGCTCTGCTATTCATTACAGAGCGTGGCGCGTGTATTCACGATTCTTTTCCAGTCAGTATTATGCTCCCGCCGGACTTGACTGGCGAGGCGCTGCCCGAAGAAGACCCAACCATCTCACTCGGTCTAAGCAATATCCACCGCCTCTTCTCACTCTTGGACATGAACTTTGTGCGAGTATGGAATGGGGCTATCTCATCTTCTTCGACTGAGGAGAAATTCTCTGAACTCGCAACTCTACAGAGAGAACTACGCCAGCCATTCCAGATCGATGGTGTATCTGAGACCCAACGAGCGGACATCCTGGTGACACAGCAGTGGCTTCGTTTGACCATCTGGCAGGCAGCGCTGAGGCTTGGCCTGATATCCTCTTCCGCAGCAGAACCAGAATTCGGATATACATATCCACTCGAACTTGCGTACGCACTTCGCGAGGTATTGAAGACTCTGTCTCCAGCAGCCATACAAGCCCATGGTCTAGGCATTTTCGAGAAGCAGTTCGAAATCGTGTATTCACTACTTGATGTGCTGGCTCTTCCGGGATCATCGCACTCCACAGATCATCAGGAGGTTCTCTTGTCACTTTTACTCAGCTTATCAGCCTCGCCAAAATCCAGGGATATCTACGTCCGCATATTGCAGAAACGTATGACTCAGGACAGCACGAGTGGAGCGGGACAGAAGTACATCAGTCTCGCTGATGTAGAGCTACTGTTAGATGATCAACGTAAACATTGAAGTTTGGAAAAGCATACACAACTGACAGACACGTTCTACTTGGATGTCCATGCAAAGGATTTATGAAATGTATTCAGGACCGCTACTTGAGCACAAAGCTGATTAGTACGTCGTCAATTCATGATTTGCTAATGGCTACGAGCGGAACAGATACGCCCTGCTCTCCCACGGCTGCAGGATAGAAGCTCCTGGAACCTTCTGTGCTTGATCCTCCGGGGTTTCCAGCTCTGAGACGTTGTCACACAAGAGCTCAGCCTGAGACATATTCAGGCTCTTCAGGAGCGGTATCCTGCTTTCACTATCCGAGAAGTTGCAAACGACCAAGATTTTCGATTGGCTCTCACGACTCGTCTTGATGAATGAGAGCACGTCTGGATTAGACTGATCAACCAACTCGAAAAAACCATGAATGAGTAGTTCCGGCAACTTTTGACGTAGCTCAAGCATACCCCGCCAGAAGTTGAGAACTGATGACTCGTCAGCCAACTCATCAGAGACGTTGATGCCCTCTTGCGCGCTGGTGTTGACCCTCATCCATGGCGTGACATCTTCGCCAGTGAAGTCAGCGTTAACATGCGACGTCCACTGCATCGGAGTGCGAGCATGATCGCGAGAGAGGTGTTGAAGAGCTGCCCTGGTGTATGCTTGGGCTTCCAAGTCTTTTCCGTGTTTTCGCAGGATTTCGGCATAGCAGTTGATGGAGTCCACATCCTTGTACTCTTCCATAGGCCAGTCGGCTGGCATGTTGATCATTCCAATCTCCTGGCCCTGGTATATGAATAGAGTACCTGACAAGGACGCGTAGAGCATCGCTAGCATCTTGCCAGAGCGGTTCCTCCAATGAGGCGAATCATCTCCGAAGCGTGATATGCTACGGGCTTGATCATGGTTCTCGATGAAACTGGTTGTCCAAGCATCAGTCTCTCCAATTAGGCTTTGCGTGCGACATATCGCACTCTTGATATCGCCCAGAGTATAGTTGAAAGGCGCGGTGGCGTATCTCGAAACACTACCAATGCCAACATCGACAGAGTCGAATTGGAAGACCATGTTCAACTTGGCCGCCTTTTCACTGACATATCCGAGCACTCTCGCCGGGTCAGGAGTGTTCGGGCATTCGCCGACACTCATCGCATCGTAACGAGACAGAATGGCATTCATCTCGCCTAGATACTCGTCCATGCGCGGCCCGTTGCAGTAAACTAAGCCGGCATCTTGCCAGGGTGTTGAGGGATCCTTGACAGGTGCGTCGGGTAGTCCAGGCGGTTTGCTATACATGTTGACGGTGTCGATTCTGAATCCGTCAACACCTCTCTCGAGCCAAGAGATCATTGCGCTCTGATATACGGCCTGACGAGCGGCGTCGCACTCGAAGTTGATATCCGGCTGCTCTGGACAGAACAGATGTAGGTAATATTCCTCGGTCAACTCATCCCATTGCCAGACAGAACCTCCGAAATTGCTCCGCCAATTGTTCGGTGGCTGGCGGACTCCATCACTATCGTATCTTGCCGGCTTCCAGATATACCAGTCCCGTTTCGGATTGGTTTTCGACGAGCGTGATTCTTGGAACCATTTGTGCTGATCTGAAGTGTGGTTGATGACGAGGTCGAGGATGATTTTCATGTCACGCGCATGCACTTCTCGGATTAAGGTGTTCATATCTTCGAGTGTGCCGTAGGGCGGATATACGGCTTCGTAATCGGAGATGTCGTATCCCATATCGATCTGAGGGCTTGCGTACCTGAGTCCACATTGTCAGCGACAACTTACAGATTGTGAGTCTTTGAACGGCAATACATACATGGGACAAACCCAGATCACGTCCACTCCCAATGACTTGATGTAATCCAGCTTCTGAATAATACCTGGTATGTCGCCAACACCATCGTCATTGCTGTCGTTGAACGAAGCAGGGTAAATTTGATATATTGCTGCTTCCTTCCACCAAGGTTGACGACCAAGATTGCTTCTGTTTACTTTCGATCGAGCCATTGTCGAGTGGTGATACTTGATGTCTTTTCAAGGTAGGGGTATGAGAGTTGATGAATGATGTCCTTCGTATGAAATGATATGAGCAAGGCGTTAGGAAGACGAGAGCAGCGCTTTTGAACCTTTTGAACAAACCCTGGAGAACGACATGCCTGCGGAGAGCAATATCCGGGGATAAACTTTAACGTTTCGCTAGCATCCTCGCTCGCTCGCTCTATCGCTCGCTTCGACTCTCGCTCTTACCCTCGCTCTTACTCTCGCTGCCACCCCCGCTCGTCCTTCCGCCGTGCTTTTCATCCACACAATCATACTTTCGCCACATCCCGCACACATCTTGGTGTACATTCTGATAATGGCTTCGCTTTTGCGCTCGCCATTACCCTCGCTCGTACTGTTGCTAAGCTTTCTCATCGATATTTGGTGTACACACGAGCAGCTTTGCGACGAACTCCGGACCGATCTCATCCACATTCATTGCCAACTCTAGCTCAAGCGGGGTTCTGGGGAACGTTTCTGGGGTCACATACTGTTGCGCCTCCTACTTCGATCAATGGTATATAGTGTGCAGTGATCTCCACCCCAGACTCGAAACACACAGCACAATCTACCTCGTCGATCTTGGATCACTCCTCCTAGCTTCAACAACAAGCATCACATCAGACTTGCTCATTACTTCGTTGCAATGGCCGACACACGAAACTTTTCGATATCCAGTGGTCAGGATGCGACACGCAAGGGCAGCATCACTGGAATGGATACTCCTCATCTTGCTAGAGTCGATACAGTCGTCGCGACTGAGGCTGCTAGAGCGACCCAAGCCGAAATCTCCATGACCCTCTTGCAGGGTATCAAGACTTATCCCAAGGCTATTGGATGGTCTATCCTGCTATCCACTTGCATCATTGTAAGTATCTGATATGAGTGCCAGTACAGAGAAAAGGACTCAAGCTAATTTTATTCTCATTAGATGGAAGGATTCGATATCGTACTCATCAACTCGCTGATGGCTCTCCCAGCCTTCCAGCGTCGTTTTGGAGAGCCTTCGCCGAAGGGTGGCTACCAGATCAGCGCTGCCTGGCAGTCTGGTTTGTCCAATGGCGCTCTGGTCGGCGAAGTGTTGGGCTTGTTCTTCATTGGATACATCGTTGAACGCGTTGGCTACAAGAAGACCATGATCGGATCCCTTGCTCTTCTCACTGGTTTCATCTTCATTGTCTTCTTCGCCCAGAATCTGCCTATGCTTCTTGTTGGAGAGATCCTTATGGGTATCCCATGGTCAGTTGTTCGACGAATAAAAACACGAGGTGTCAGGTGCTAACACACACCTTAGGGGTGCCTTCCAGACCTTGACCACAACCTATGCCGCAGAAGTCTGTCCCGTCGCGCTGAGAGCTTACCTCACTACTTATGTCAATCTTTGCTGGGTCATTGGACAATTCCTATCATCGGCTGTACTCAAGGGCGTCGCAAATGAGACTGGGCCGCTCGGCTACAAGCTTCCCTATGGACTTCAATGGATCTGGCCAGTACCCCTGATCGTTGGAATTGCTTTGGCACCCGAATCACCCTGGTGGCTTGTACGCAAGGGTCGCCTTGAAGAAGCCAAGACACAGGTCCTTCGTCTTACATCTCGCAACCAGACAGAATCAGGCTTCGATGCCAATGAGACGGTCAACATGATGGTCTACACCAACGAACTCGAAAAGGCAAGCACCTCTGGCTCAAGCTACCTGGATTGCTTCAAGGGAACCGATCGTCGACGAACAGAGATTGTATGCATGGTCTGGGCTGTCCAGACTCTGTGTGGAGCATCCTCTTTCACAGGTTACTCGACATACTTTTTCGAGCAGGCTGGGTTGGACACTTCGTCGGCATTCTCCATGTCGCTTGGACAATATGGATTGGGTGCTGTCGGAACTATCCTCTCTTGGTTCTTGATGATGAAGTTCGGACGCCGTACCCTCTACCTCTACGGCCAAATCGCCATGGCCTCGATCTTGCTGATTGTTGGTTTCTTGGGTATCGCTCCTGCATCTGCACACAACACACAGTGGGGAATTGGAGCTATGATTCTCATCTACACCTTTGTCTACGATATGACCGTAGGACCAGTCTGGTACGTTTCCTCCAACTCCTTTCGTTGAGCCTTATAAACTAACATCAATCAGCTACTCACTCGTCGCCGAAATCTCATCCACACGTCTGCGCAACAAGACCGCCGTACTCGCCCGCAACCTCTACAACATCACTGGTGTCATTGCCAATGTTCTCACACCCCACATGCTCAACCCCGATGCCTGGAACTGGGGAGCAAAGGCTGGCTTCTTCTGGGCCGGCACTGGTTTGCTGTGTGCTGTGTGGACCTATTTCCGTGTCCCTGAACCAAAGGGCAGAACTTATGCTGAGATGGATATGTTGTTTGATGCCCACATTTCCGCTCGCAAGTTCAAGGAGACCAGTGTCGATTCTTTTGTTACTGCCGCGCATGTGGATAAGGATGTGTTTGATGAGGATCTGAAGATGGCTTCGGAACATGTGGATAAAGTGCAGGAGTAGACTGGCGTTGAGTTTTCGGATCCGGCAAGGCGTGCACAAAAATGCTTGATTCTTGAAGTTCTAGTCTGTCTTTTCTAGGCATGCCTATGTATTCCCTGTCCGTACATAAATATTGACTTACTCATTCAGAGATTCTATCATGCCAAAATAAGTACTTGCTCCCCAGCGCAGGCTCCCAATTGAATCCCACAGCCGTGACATTGTCCTCTGCATCCAATCGAAACTCGACAGGCATTTCATCCTCCCCAGCTCCGTCTTCAGCGGTGATATATCCCCGAAACTCTCGATTGTCCTTTACATGCTCAAGTAACATTTTGAACGGCTCAGAACGATCCGCTGCATCAATGTACAGATCATCGTTCTGCAACTGTATGGTAATACCACGATATCCAGCATTGTAGAAACTGCCACAGCAGTTCTTCTCTGGCACGGTAAGTGTGTTGCGCGCTTGTACTCTCCGCTCCTCATTGCGTTTCAATTTCTTGATCTTTCTTGCCTCCTGCGCAGCTTCTCTTTTCAACCGAGCATGGGAGCCATCAAAACGCTGCTCCATAGGCGTGTTAAGAAATTCATCAATCATCTCATTTTGCAGCAATTGCGAGACACCAAAAGCCGCGCTAGAGTTACCCATAATCACTGCACCGAAGGAACGATCAGGTAGAAAGAATATACGTGAGCCATAGCCAGTGATGACGCCGTCGTGGGCGATGATTTGCTGGTTGGAGCGGTACTTGATGTCCCAGCCAAGTGCGTATGCTACACTGGTTGAGTCAGGCCCGAAATCATCTAGAGAGTGTTTACTGTCCCTCATGACACGAGGTTTGGTGACCTCATCATAGATGCCTTGTGTGATAGGTAGCTTGTTATGGTTTAACATGGCGGCGATGAATTTTAGATAGTCGCTAGGCGTGGTTTGGATAGAGCCTGCGCCTTGAAACTCTGGTGTTTCTTGGTGCGCAGCCTGGTGGTAGTCGTTGTTCTCATGGAAGTAGGGTGTCGCAAAGTGAGAATCTAGGCTGGCGGTATAGACCTCACTGGGCTGCAGAAACGTGGTCTTCATCTCGAGCGGCTTGAAGACGTTCTCACGCAGGAAAGATGAGAGGGGGTTTCCGGAGAGGGTCTCAATGATATGGGTTGCCACTGCATACATTATATTGCTGTACTGGTAGTTTTCGCCGGGTCGAGCAGTGCTAGGAAGATTGCGTAGATTGCGGGTCACGCTGCGTACATCGTCTGGACACGTAGCGTTTATACCAAGGACGCTCATATCGTGTCTGATTCAGAATTAGTCGTGCTCGTCTTTTTGTTCATCTAGAACACTTTGCTTGACTAAAATTCTTCCGGAGGCACTGCATACACATTGACCAGAGGAGTCTTACCCCGAGAAGCCACTCGTGTGACTGAGTAACTGTTCGACGGTAATCAAATTGGTGTCCTCGATTCGATGCATCACAAAGTCATCTCCAATCAACTCTGTAACTGGCGTCTTCCAACCCAGTCTACTCAACTTTGGATGACTGTCTACCAAAATACCCATCGCGACTGCGGTCAAGGCTTTGGAACAGGATGCCGCGTCAAATATGGTATCTGCATCAACCGGCGTACTGCGTTCGATTGAAGCATGGCCAAATGCGCGTGTGTGCACGGTATCGCCATCCAAAACTGCCACTGACAGTCCAGGAACATGAAAGTCGCGCATGAGAGCGTTCACACGCGCGGCGAAGGCGGCGGTGGTCACCCATTTGGCCATGTCAACAAGCTGTTGAACGTTTGATGTAGGTTCTGGACGCACGAGAACGAGCTGTGGCGCAACTCTGATAGGTATTGCTGGCTGGAGTGCAGACAGACATTGTAGGAGTCGACGGAGGACTGCGTGTATTCCCGGCTTGATCTTAGCCGTTGATCAGATGGGTTAGCCTGAGCTGGTTTAGCTCTACGACTGTAGAGCAACTCGCGGAGCGTCAAGTTCCTCATCAGTTACCCTAAGCAGGGTCTGTCAAGTTGACAGCACAGCTTTTCGCACATGAGGCCGCTCTCGAGCCCTTCTACAGATGCGTAGCGAAGAACGGTACATGTCGTCGGAAAGAAGTACACGGAGCACTCGCCGATGAGCACTGCTTCATCGGCTAAAGTATCCCGCCAAGCGTCCAAGAACAGTATCCCGCGCCGACGGCCAACTCAAAAAAGAGTTTTTTACTCGATAGATAATGCTCACAGAAACCTCGGGTAAGCATTTCCGCGCTTTTCACAGCGATATTAACATCGTGTTCTTGCATCGCTATGCGAAGCTAGCATACCTTGCCGCGAAGTTCTGGGGACGCTATCAGGTGTGGTTATGACTGTCTTTTACATCGCGTTCGCTATCCAGCGGTTTGCGCCCAAAGAAGTACAGAGCCGACGTCGGATGCAATCGTATCCCTATCATTTGCTGCTTTTTGAACCCTTATCACTGCAATGTTGTAGTTGAGCAGCATCTGCTGGGATCAACATGTACGAGCCTTCGGGAAGAATTGGAAAGTATAGATAACAGTGTCGCATTGCGATGGGTACTTCATAAGCAGGATGTGCTGCTCTACTGCAGTATATTCTTGATCCCAAACTATTTGCATTTGATCTTTCGCAAGGCCGCCGAACATGGAGTCTACACACTACACTGATCCCGAAAAGAGGAGGTCATTGGACAGTATCAACAAAGACAATGTCTCCATCACGCAAACCGGCTACATCACCACCATCGACGCCAAAAAGGAAAGAGCAGTGGTCTGGAAACTAGACTTGCATCTGCTTCCTCTCTTGGCTATAATGTACCTCTTCAACTCCCTCGATAAATCCAACATGGGAAATGCAAAGACTGCTGGTCTGGCCAAGGATCTCCATCTCAAGGGTCTACAATACAACACTATCTTGTCGATTTTCTACGTGCCTTATGTGCTTACCGCACCTTTCCTTGCCGCATTGGGAAAGAAGTATGGGCCGAGTAGAGTGTTGCCTTGTATGATGTTTGGCTTTGGAACCTGCACTTTGATGGTTGTTGCGGTGCAAAACTTTGGCGGGTTGATGGCTATTCGTTGGTTCTTGGGCATGTGTGAATCTGCTTTCTTCCCTCTGGTTATCTACTATCAGACCATGTAAGTGCTGGCTCTTATACTGTTGGTTGCCGCTCGGCTGCTAATGATGTCTCAGGTTCTACCGAAGAGGCGAACTCGCCCGCAGACTCGCCATCTTCTACGCCGCTCAATCCATCGCCAGTGCCTTCTCAGGTCTCCTCTCCTTCGGCGTCTTCCAAATCCACGGTGGAGTTCTAAGACCATGGCGCTACCTGTTTATCCTCGAAGGCTCTGCCACCATCATCGTTTCCTGCTTTGCTTTCTGGTACCTGCCTCTGAATGCGGCCACAGCACACTTCTTAACCCCCGAGCAAAGAGAAATTGCCGTCCACAGAATGCAAACAGACAGTTCGTCTGTGGTTAACGAAGAATTCAAGTTAGGCAGGGCTTTGACGATTTTCAAGCATCCCTCTACATGGGCGTTCTTGATTATTGAGATTTGTCTGGGTGTACCGCTGCAGTCGGTGAACCTCTTCCTCCCGCAGATTGTGCAGAGATTGGTATGTTGCTTCCCCTTCCTGACTCTTAGAACTATTGTTCTCAGCACTAATACGTGACACAGAACTACGGCACTATTAAGACCAACCTCTACACTGTGGCTCCCAATATCACTGGCGCAGTTATGTTGCTTATCCTCGGCTTCTCCTCAGACCTCACACGCTGGCGCTTCCCCTTCGTAGCTCTAGGTTTCCTCTTCACCTTCTGCGGTTTCGTCATTTTCTCAGCTAAGGACATCAAACACGACATCAACATCGCATACTTCAGCACGTTCCTCATGTGTTGGGGAACCAGCGCACCTTCAGTATTGCTGGATGTATGGTACTGCAACAATATCGCCGACGAAAACAAGAGAGCAGTATTGACGAGCATTGCGGTGCCAATGGCGAATTTGATGGGTGTGGTGTCGAGTAATATCTTCCTCCCCACTGAAGCACCAAAATATATGACTGCGCTTGCTACTACTGCTGCTTTCGGAGGCACTGGTATTGTGTTGACTTTGCTGCTGGGACTATGGATGATCTACGATAACCGTAGCCGCGACAAGGCTCAAGGAGTACACCTCAGAGCTAAGGATGTGCCTACGGAGAGATTGGGTGACGGTCCTGCTGCTGATGAGTTCAGATGGTTTTACTAGGTATTGGTGATGGTTTATGGTTAATGAATGGTTTTATGGTTAGGACAGGGAGGGGCCAGAGATTTGCTCGGATAGGAAGCGATGGCATGCAGAAGATAACAAAAGACGGTTCATCTAGACGTATCACGGAATTTTGTGGCATAAGAGAAATCCAAGGGTGACCAGTTCAAATATTTCCAATATACTTCTGCAGAGGTCCCTCGATGTGCATCTTCAGGCAAGCCCGATCGACAAACTCAACTCCCAGCAAGTCTTCTGTTCAGCAACCTCTGCAAACTCTGCTGATCACCCTGTTCCTTATGCCCTCTCCCCAACTCATCTAACTCGATATCCCGCCCTTGGTATTCAGTATCCTTGCCAGCACCAACAATCACATGCTCTCTCTCCCCAGACACATCATCTCTACTCCGTTCCACACAACCAAGACACAAATTCGCCCTCGGATCACGAGTCTTCAGGAAATAATCCACGAGATAGTTATACAGCGTCCACGCCGCCCTCAAAAGCACCAAATCAGCAATAAGAATAGAGATGAAGATATTCGCTCCAGATTTGAGACGAGGGACTTGACAAGTATATGTTGCAGAGATGGTTGAAGGCGAAAAGGACACAGGAAATTTGCTGCTTTGGTATTGAGACATTTGCATCCATCCGTAACCGAGAAGTGACTTTTTGTTGGACACAGTGCTGGCATCCCATATTTGCGTCAAGTTTTCGGTCCAGTGTTGAAGTCGATCTGGGGAAGTAATCATGGACATATCGATTGGTGTTCCATCGGCAGAAATGTACTCGGTGGACGTTTGACCGAGATCGGTGGTGATGGCAGAAAACATGGCTTTGGCGAGGCGGTCTGCTGGTGCCCAGATGTTTGGCCATGATGCATTGGTGATTAAAGTCTCGTAGGAGGTGTTTCTCTGACTGCTAAAGTTTCCTTTGTAGCCTGTCGAAGTGTTGTTGAAGAACGCGTATTGACCGTCCAGGAAGAAGGATGCGTTCTTGATATCTATCCATGGTTGCTCAAAGGCGATGTATCCGCTTGAGAGGTTGTATTGCGAGAGAGCCGTGTCCGATACATCTGTTTGTTGGGCGGTCTGATGGGTAATCGCAGTCACAGTTTCGGTCCAGAAGCCCAGTAAGAGTGTCTCTGCCCACAGAAACCCTGGTGTTGAGGCATTGACACGTATGAAACCTGAGACACCAGGTTCGGCAGTCCATGAAAGGGGATCATACCGCGCACGGAATCCCAGGGTTTTATGGGGATCTTGTGTGTTCGGGATATCACAAGTAATGTCGGCATTGACAGTGACACCCCAACCGGATCTGTCAATCAGGGCAGCCTGCCGACCGTTGTTGGTTTGGAAGTCGATCAAAATCTGAGTAACCTCACAGCTTTGGAGCGGCTTATTGTGGTAAGCCAACGCTGGATGATCTTGCACGCGGACGAGCTGGTATGACAAAGCAGACTGGTTGGTGTTTATATTCGAGCCCACCGGAATGATGGCATCCTCGCATTTCGGTTGTATTTTGCTCGTGAGAGTCCCAGGAACACGTCCGGACCAGTGATTGGTTTCAACCACGTCCGGATTATTGGTTGTGATGGTAATCATGTTGTATGCATTGGAGAAAAAGTTGATGGCCGAGAACAAGACCGCCAGAATGATTCCCCCAACAACGGCACTTGGCGTGAACCATCTGTAGGGATACGGTCGAGTGATACTATAACTGAATGAAGACATCGGAATTCAAACAGCGTAGCGTTGACGTGTGGAAAAGACTACTAGATCAAGTCTCCCGTTTTGTCCAGGAAGTCATCGCATTTTGGTCGGAACGCACGGAGTCAGATCCTTCAGACTTGGACATAACTTCGAGACGAACGCCATTCTACTATCAAACTCCATGATGGAACTTATGCGTAGATTGATTGGTGACCAATAAAATGGAGGAAATTCGAAGGATGAGGCAGTGCGCATTGTTAGGGGATTTGACCGGGGATTCGAGGCTGTGCCAAATTTAGCGTCAGGCGTCTGCAAGCCACCTGAGGTAGGCGCCATGTAGCCAGTCGGTCAGTACGCAGTACCCAGCCTGCTGAACCTTTGACATTCACAAATGATGATTGAAGCGTCTTTCGAAAGGTGTCACAAGATTGTCTGTGTAGGAAACCTACTACAGAATGTCGTAAAAGCTGATATTCGTACTCTCCGCGAGAGATGGAAAGTCTTGTCATCTAGCACTGCGTTTCATATCGATTATATGCACAATTGCAGCGAGTACATGATCCTTCTAGCTCAAGCCCAGCTCCTTGTAGAAGGATTCGGTACTTGGTTTTCTTCCAAGGAAGTCTTCAAGTGTCTGCATCTCATCCTGAGCACCTCCACGTTCAAGAACAGTATGCCTGTAACGTCTGCCTTCCTTGCCGTTCATCGGGTCCTTCTTGAATACAGTGTAGAACATATCAGCCGAGTAGACCTGAGAAGAGAGGTAGCCGTAGTAGCCAGCATCGTAGCCTCCGATCAGGTGTCCGAAAGTGGCTTGACCGTTACCCCAGTCAAGACCTTCGCCTAGAGCCTCAGGCCCATCAAGAGAACAAATCTCCTTGCGAAGAGAGTTGTAAAGCTTGCCCACCTCGAGAGCCTTGACATCATCGTGAGACTTGCCTTCGTGCACGGTCATATCGAAGATACCGAAGTGTAGTTGACGCAAGTTGAAGAGAGCGTCATTGACATGGCGTGTGCGAATAATACTGTCGATCAGACTGTCAGGCATAGTCTGGGGAGGCTGCTTGCCCGACTTGTTTGATTCGGAGAATGCAGCTTTGTAGCTGTCGGATATGTAGCTGTAGTGGTGAGACAAGCTGCGCAGTTGGGAATCGGTCCAGCACCAGTTTTCAAGCATCTGGGAAGGGGCCTCGACGAAGTCGCGGGCGGTTGAAGTTCCGTGGAAGCGAGAGTATGTCGTGCGAGAAACGAGATCGTGGATACCATGACCCAGTTCATGGAACAGGGTAACAACTTCGTCGTGCTTGAGAAGGGAAGGCTTCTTAGGAGTAGGCTTCGAGAAGTTGCAGACCAACGCGGTAGCAGGGTACCTTCTCTTGCCGCTCTCGTCAATGTAGCCAGGCTGCAGGTTGAAGTTGGCTGCGTGACCGTACTTGCCATCACGAGGATGCAAGTCAAGGTAGAGATAGCCAACGAAACCGCTGCCTTCACCCTCGTCATCCCAGACGCTGAAGACTTGAACGTCCGAGTGCCAGATGATGTCTCCACCCTTTCCGGTAGGACTGAGCGAGTCGCGGTCTTTGCCCGTCACTTCAACGAACTGGAGACCGAAAAGCTCCTCAAAGATCTGCAGCATGCCGCGGATTGTAGTCTCGAGGGGGAAGTACTCGGCAATAGCTTCTTGTTCGAGTTGGTATTCGTGCTCGAGCATCAAAGTGTCGTAGTAACGGTGATCCCAGAGGTAGTAGTTGCCGTCATTCTGGTCCGTCACACCGCGGTCCTTGAAGTCCTTCTCCTTCAGAGTCTTGAGCTTCTTGATCTCCTCGACACCACCAGGGGAAAGACGAGTACGGAGGTCGCCGAGGAAGTCATCAACGGTAGCAGGAGTCTTGGCCATCTTGTCCTCGATGCGGAAAGTAGCGTGGTCGGGGTAACCGAGAATGCGGGCAGCCTCGTCGCGTAGTACAATGGCCTCCTTGAAGAGGGGCACGTTCTCGTTGCACTTGTTCTCATTCGAGGTGAAGACCTTGCGGCGGACTTCAGGGTTCTTGCAGTACTTCAGGGTCGGGAAGAGATCGGGGTACTTGAATGTGAGCCAGAGCTTGCCAGCTTTGTCGCCATCACCCTTCTTAAGGCCGTCAAGGACATCCTTGGGCACGCCATCCAACTCTTGCTCGGTGAACCACAAGCCACCCTTCTCTTCGTTCAGATTCTTCTGGAAGGTGATGCTGAGCTCAGACAGACGCTTCTTGATGGCCTTGAAGCGGTCACGCTTGGGGCCAGCAGGTACGTTCAAGCCCATGCGCACGAAGCCCTTGTGGTCCTTCTCGAGCAAGCGCTGACTCTCGGGATCCAAGTCTTTTGAGTTCTTGAGAGCGGCATCAACCAGCTTGAAGATGTCCTCACGCATGCTGGCTTCGATACCGAACTCGTCCATCTCTTTCTCAGCCTCGATCGAGGCGTCTCTCAACTTCGAGTCGGTCGAGACGGCAGAGTAGAAGCCAATGATGTGTGACTCAATGGCCATCTTGTTGTCGTCGAGAGCCATTGGTAGGAGGACATTGTGGAAATTGGCCGACTCGGGAGTGATGTCCTTGACGATCTGGTCTTGGATGCGGCGAGACTGGTCCAGCAGGCGTCTGGTGTCTTTGGCGAGGGACTCGGTGGTGGCGGTGAAGAGGGGAGGGGCCTGGGGAGGCTTTTGGTACTTTGCGGAAGCCATGGTCATTGACGTGATGTTTCGGGTAGATGCAAGGCCAGAGGGCAGCTTGAGCGGGGTGAAGTGAGTCGTCAGAAGACTGAGACGGGAGGCGATGCGTGTGAAAGCCACCGTGACCAGGACGAGGGCGAGAGAGAGGAGGGCGAGGGATTTGTAGCTGAACTGCTTCTTGACTGTTCTAGTAAGCGCCAGCTTGAATTGAATGACAGGTCTGTGTCTAGTCTGCTTAGGAAGGTGCGTCTGCTCTTGGTCGCAGCTGCCATCTGCTGGAGCTAAGCCCCGCCATATCTCCGACATGGTCTTGTGCGACTTCAACCCTGTTGATCCATCATATCGACAATACATCACATTGCGACATGTCGTCGACTATCCAAATGAGTCTTCAATAGAGTATCAAACATTGCTGAAACGTGACATCTCAATTGCGGCACAGGTATAGATCCTCATTCCACCGTCCAACCCATGACTCCCTTGCTGATGCCATGCTATCACCATGTTCACCTCAACATCGTGACCTGACGCAACGTAGCACAAGCCTGTGCTGACCACATGCGCATGTCTGCCCGTCCCAACGATCCAATCTTCATCTCACACCGCCATCGACCCTTCTTCACGGAGTATGCCGACATGAACCATGAACCCCGAGTTCTCTTTCAGATCTCCCGTCAGTACGTCGTCTGAGAGTCTCCATGTTCTAAAATGCTTGTGGAACTCATCAAGCCACTCCTCGAACACATCTGGCTGCCGAAGCTGCTGTGCTATCACGCAAACTGTCGGTCGTCCATTCATTCTTGCTCGGCAAATGTCGACGCATGTCTGCACGAACGGCTTGATTAGAGCATAGTTGTATATGCAATCGCAAGCAATGACCAGATCCACTCCTTCAGCCGCATTGTTGCTTTTGAGAAACGAGTCAACCTGATCAGTCTCCCAGTCGAGAGACAAGACCTGGATAGTCGAGCTTGGCACAGCATTTGCTTTTTTCGAAGGCTTCTTGTTCTTTGCTCCAGTTTGTCTCGTCGATACGGCGTTTGCATCGATATTTTCTTTGAGAAGTTTGAGGGCGTATACCTGGTCTGTAGCAATATATTGTTGCACCAGAGGAGCCAAGGTCAAAGGCACAATACCAGCAATGCCGGACCCTAGCTCAAGCACACTTGACTCTGCAGCAACGATATCATGTTGTGCTAATATGTTGACAGGCGATGATAACCACTCGGCAAACCTCGGAGTGACCTTCCAGACCACAGCACCTGTAGTACCACCTCCTCGAGCTGAGTTGAGGACGGCAGGTGACTGCTTTATGGAAAGGTCACGAGACCCGATGGTGACTTCAAGAAGAGGGGCTTGTGAATCGATTATGCCAAGATTTTGAGAGGGGATGTCTTGGGAGAAGAGTAAAAAGGTTTCTGTATAGGACCTACCGTTACCATGCTGAGGAGGAGACAGGGCTAGGATGCTAGGCAATCACCTTCCGAGGCATCCTCAATCTCGGCACCTAGCTGGGAGATGAAGGGGGCGAGAGACATGGGCGACAAGTGAAGAGGTACAGAAGTTGTTACAAGCAAGTCGCGACATTCATGATCCGGAATACTGTAGACAGAGCAGCTTGCGAGGATGGTGTGAAGAAGTCGATGGATGCATGAGTCGAGAATGGTTGCAAGAGCCAGTCAGCGTGGTGCATGTCGACGGGAGCAGAGCTCTGGTCTCTTTGTGGCGCAAGCGGGGCGCGTCATTGGTGGTGCGGCGGATGCGGAGCCAACCAATTGTGTTTCTGGCGGACCAACGCGCGCCGTCATCACAAGTCGCTCCTGCCTGGCAGAACCTCTTTCCCTGTTGCTTTATCAAAACGGGCCTCACTGCTCTTGCCTTTTTCACTTTTACATGTCTTTTGACAGCCTGCCCAACATCACCACCATCTTCAACACGGGCGACATCATGCAACGAACCGACCTGAAGAAGTTGGTTCCCCAACCCAAGCAATACAAGAAGGGCCCCTACACCGTTGAGGCCAAGGGCTACGAGAAGGTCGACGGCGAGACAATCCCTCGCGTGCACCCTTCGGCAAAGGATGGCCTCATCAGCACCCCGGCTCCCGATGTCAAGACCATCTACGATATCCTCCGCAGCAGTTCCAAGAAGTTCGGCAATGCAAAGGCGCTGGGTTACCGCACTCTGATCAAGACTCACGAAGAGACCAAGCAGATCAAGAAGGTTGTCGATGGCAAGGAGGTCACCGAGGACAAGAAGTGGCAGTTCTCGGAGCTCAGCGGCTACACATACATCAGCTTCGTCGAGTATGAGCAGCTCTGCCTCAAGGTTGCCTCTGGCTACCGCGCTCTTGGCATGAACAAGGGCGACCGCGTCCACATCTTTGCCTCTACCAGTCCCTGGTGGCTTGCAACTGCTCACGGTAACTACCCGCACTCCAGTCCTATCAGTCTCTGTCTAACATGATTCCCCCACAGCCGCCTCCACTCAGTCGATGCCCATCGTCACCGCTTACGACACACTCGGCGAGGAGGGTCTGATGCACTCGCTCAAGCAAACACACGCCAAGCTCATTTTCCTCGACCCCCATCTTCTCACAAAGCTCATCAACCCCCTCAAAGAGACCAAGGACATCCAATATGTCGTATACAACAGCAAAATGGAAGTCAAGAAGGATGACATTGAGAAGCTCAAGAGCGCTCACCCTCATTTGACCATTCTCAGCTTCGACGAGCTTACCAAGAAGGGTGAGGAGAATATGGTCGAGCCTGTCGCTCCTTCGCCCGACGATCTGTGCTGCATCATGTACACCTCTGGATCAACCGGAACCCCCAAGGGTGTCCTTCTCAAGCACAAGAACGTCCTTGCTGCAAGTATGTATTTCTTTTCGTGCCTCCAGGCAAACCAGCTAACAGAATACAGTCGCCGGTGTCGATACCGTTGTTGGTGATTACCTCGGTCCTGGTGATGGTCTTCTGACCTACCTTCCTCTTGCTCACATTCTTGAATTCGTCTTCGAGAGCGCTTGTCTCTACTGGGGTGGTACCATGGGTTACGGAAACCCCAGAACCATCTCCGACGCTTCGGTCCGCAACTGCAAGGGTGATATCGGCGAGTTCAAGCCTTCAGTCCTGGTTGGTGTCCCCGCAGTCTGGGAGACCGTCAAGAAGGGCATCGTTTCAAAGGTCGACAAGACCGGTGGTATTGCCAAGCAACTCTTCTGGGCCGGTATGGCCGCAAAGAGCACCATGATGACCCACTCCGGCCTGCCTTTCACCGGTATCGGCACTAGTGTTATGGACTCTGTTGTCTTCAGCAAGATCAAGGAGGCTACTGGTGGCAGACTCAGAATCTGCTTGAACGGTGGTGGTCCCGTTGCAAAGGACACCCAGCGTTTTATCTCCATGGCCATCGCTCCCATGATCAGTGGTTACGGTCTGACTGAGACCTCTGCCATGGGTGCTATCATGGATCCTCTTGCTTGGACTGATGACGCCCTTGGTGGTCTGCCCGCCTCTATCGAGGTCAAACTCGTTGACTTCCCTGATGCCGGCTACTACTCCACCAACAACCCTCCTCAGGGTGAAATCTGGATTCGTGGTGATGCAGTTGCCGATGGCTACCTCGACCTCGAGAAGGAGACCCAGGAGTCATTCTACGACGGCTGGTTCAAGACTGGTGATATTGGTGAATTCGACAGAGACGGTAACCTCAAGATCATCGATCGCAAGAAGAACTTGGTCAAGACTCAGAACGGCGAGTACATTGCCCTCGAGAAGCTCGAGTCCGTTTACCGCGCCAGTCATGTTGTTGCCAACATCTGTGTCTACGCAGACCAGAGCAAGAACAAGCCCATTGCCATCATCGTTCCCGCCGAGCCTGCCCTCAAATCGTTGGCTTCGGAGAACGGCTGCAAATCTGGCGAGCTCGAGGACATGTGCCAGGACAAGAAGCTCAACGCAGCTGTCCTCAAGGCTCTGCAAGCCGCTGGTAAGAAGGGTGGCCTTGCAGGTATTGAAATTATCGAGGGTGTTGTCCTCGCCCCCGATGAGTGGACTCCTCAAAACCAGCTCGTCACTTCTGCACAGAAGCTCAACCGCAGAGCCATTCTTGACAAGTACAAGAAGGAGGTCGAGCAAGCCTACAAATCGTAATGACTCGGCACAGTGCATTACTTGTATTATGGTCTTCTGGTGTTTTCGCGTTATGACTTTCCAATGATGCCGGCGCAGGGTTGTTTCGACTTGCAGCAGCGAACTGGGCGATTTTGACATCTGTTTATTCTGTTTCTATTATGATTAGCACATAATTATACCCGACTCTTTTCACTTTTGCTTCATCTATCTCGATTCAGGGCCTTCCTAGTGCTGAGATTTTGTTGAGGCTCGCCGTACGCAGGGATGGTGGCTTGAATTTTACGCTCGAGGTAAAGAGTCCCTTCTTCATCCGCCTCTAACTATACTCAGTGATTAATTTCTCTCGATCAGTGATATGCAAGCTTATGTATGACAGCGTTGACAACCTCATCGTCGCCGAAAAACAAGAACAGGTGCTACCACATACATGAAATCGAACCAAAGCAGATGGCTTGTTTCGCCTCTGGTGTGCTGCTATCGATATCGTTAGTATCAATTCTTGCTGCTTGAGTTGCTTAAGCTTCTTCCGCTTTGAGAACGAACTTGGTATGAGGATATAAGCACCGCAGTGTTTCAGTATAGTGTAGCAAGTGTGGCATGTGAGATTCTCGCAGCTGGTCGTGACGCTAACTCACTCGTTCTGCCTAATTGTATACACAGGGTACACATCATCCATCGCTAGCATAGGGAAATCTGCTCAATAGAGACATAGAAACTTTCAAGACATATTCTGGGATATATATATAAACAAGTATGCGGAAAAGAAAAGGAACACTAAGTCTAACAACATCAAGCTCAACAAAAACTCCAAATCTGTGCTTTTTCCAAAACTGAAAAGATACAAAGAAATCGTTACTTGCAATTCATCCTTATGCAGTAGCGCCCTTACCAGCCTTGGCAGCAAGCAAATTCAACGCAGACCCAGCAAGCACAAACGCACACTGATCCTTCGAAAGCGTATGTTTAGTAGCCACTCTAATCGTCTCTCCACCCTTAGTCTTAACAACCAACGTAACATCCCCCTTCCCGCCAGAGTTAAGCACATCAAGCAAACCCTCAGTGCTAACCTCATCACAAGCAGCAATTCTATCATAATCAGCTTCATTGGCAAAAGTCAACGGCACCACACCCTGTTTCTTGAGATTGGTTTCGTGGATGCGGGCGAAGGATTTGGAGAGAATGATGCGGCCGCCGAGGTAGCGGGGTTGGAGGGCGGCGTGTTCGCGGGCTGAGCCTTCGCCGTAGTTGTGTTCGGCGACGACGAGCCATTCGTTGCCTTGGTCCTTCCATTTCTTTGCTAGTGCGGGGATGCCCATGCCATTGCTGCGGGACTCGGTGTCGTTGACGTCGTAGACGATGTTGGTTTCGCCGGTTTCGGCGTTGATGGCGCCGATGAGGGTGTTTTCGGCAATGTTGGGGAGGTGGCCTTTGTACTTGAGCCAGGGACCGGCGGCGGAGATGGTGTCGGTTGTGCATTGGCCCTTGACCTTGACGAGGACGCGGAGACCTTCGAGTTCGCTCTTGGGGAAGGGAGCGAAAGGTTCGAGAAGGGCGAGACGAGTGGAGTTGGGGTCGACCTTGACTTCGACGCTGGCATCGGGCTGACCGGGAGTGGGGAGGAACTCGGGGTTGCCTTGAGCGAAACCAGTGGATGGCAAGTCACGGCCTTGAGGAGGGTTGAAACGGAACTCTCCACCGTTGGGAAGGGGAATAGAGTCGGTCATGGGGTTGAAGGTGGTGTTACCACTGTAGGCCATAGCAGTAACAAGTTCGGGACTGGCGATGAAGTTCATGGTCTTGACGTTTCCATCGTTGCGACCACGGAAGTTGCGGTTGTATGAAGTGAAGATGGCGTTCTCGGTTCCCTTCTCAACACCGTCGGTACGAGTCCACTGACCAATGCAGGGACCACAAGCGTTGGCAAGGATAACACCACCAGCATCGTTGAAAGTGCTCAAGGTATCATCACGCTCGAGGGTTGCACGGACTTGCTCACTGCCAGGGGTGATGAAGAAGTCAGCCTTGGGCTGGAGACCAGCAGCAGTGGCCTGCTTGACCAAAGACTCGGCACGGGTCATGTCTTGGTAGGATGAGTTTGTGCATGAACCGATCAGACCAGCACCAAGAGTCTCTGGCCAGTTGTTGGCCTTGACGGTGTCACGGAACAGGGACAGAGGAGTCGAAAGATCGGGGGTCATGGGACCGTTGACGTGGGGCTCGAGAGTGCTGAGATCAATCTCAATGACCTTGTCGTACTGAGCGCCACTGTCAGCGCGAAGGAGGTTTTGAGCATCAGGAGAGTTGGCGATAGATTCGGCGGCCAGGGCGATGGGGCCACGGTGGGTAGCGTGGAGGTAAGGGATGTGAGCCTTGGTGAAGGGGAAGATGGATGTTGTGGCGCCGACCTCAGCTCCCACTTTTGAGATGTTAGCATTATATTGTGGACTTGTTGGTAGGAGAATGCTTACTGTTGCAGACTGTGCTCATACCAGTTGTGGCAAGAGTCTCGACACCAGGGCCAAAGTACTCGACGATGTAGCCAGTGCCACCGCGGACTGTAAGCTGACCGGCAAGGTTCAGGATAATATCCTTGGGACTGGCCCAGCCGCTGAGCTGGCCTACAAGTCTCACACCGAGGATCTTGGGAGCCTTGAGTTCCCAGGGAGCGTCAACCAGAGCATCAACAGCATCAGCACCACCAACACCAATAGCAATAGCACCAAGACCACCAGCATTGGGAGTGTGCGAGTCTGTTCCCAGCATCATGAGACCAGGAGCCGAATAGTTTTCAAGGACGTTCTGGTGGATGATGCCAGCACCAGGAGGCCAGAACTCGATACCGTACTTCTTTGCCGCACTCTCCAAGAAATCAAAGACCTCCTTGTTTCCCTTGATTGACTGAGGCAAGTCTACGTCTGCACCTCTTTCTCCAACAATCATGTGGTCGCAGTGGATACTGGCAGGGACGGCAGTGTTGGGCAGACCGCAGGTCATGAACTGCAGCAGGGCCATTTGTGCAGAGGCATCTTGCATGGCGACTCTGTCAGGCTTGAGCTTGAGGTTGGCATTTCCGCGAATGTCTTTGCCATTGTTTGTTCCAGTCAAGAGAGATTCTTCGGGAGACTCGAGATGTGAATAGAGGATCTTTTCGGCGAGGGTGAGGGGACGGTTGGGCAGAAGACGGCGGACTGATTGTAGTCGTTGCAGCAGCTTGGGGTATGGCGGGGTGCGACTCTCCAGGTCATTTGCTGAGGGAGTGGTAGAGACATCGGCTTGAGTCGCGAGATGACGGCGGGCTATTGAGGGACGGCCAACAGAAGAGGCAAGCGACTGCCGACGGGTTAGTCATGGCTTGTATAACCATCAATTGTCACCTATAACACATACCCTGACTGCAGACAATCTGCCTGTACGCAATAATTGAGCTCCCATGGTGTCTGATGTGTATAACAAGAGGATTAGCAGAGGAGACAGAGGCAGAATGACTGTAGACGGCGCAAATATTTGGGCGATTTCGGCCGCTGCCCGCCAGCATTCGCCAACGCGCCTTCTCCACATTTCTTGGCCTGGGGTCTCCGAGACCGCCCACGTCCACTCTACGGCCACACATTACTAATGACATATACCATCTCAATATGGCTATGTAGAGTGCTTGTTATCGAAGTATATCATGTACAGAACAGTGCCCAATCGACTTAAATCATAAGGCTACTGTGACGAATATCTATCCAGTCGCGTGCTATGGATGGATCTCCTATTCGAAGGACTTATGAATGAGAACAAGAGACTATGAGAGTGGACCAGAGACAGACATTGGTTCAGCAGTCAGAGGGCTTTGAACAATGGTCTATATCAAAACAGCCTGATAATTGTCACAGAGCACAGAGTGGAGAAGCCAAGTCGAAAGCCTCAGGCATCTCATCGGGGGGTCTGTGCTCACCTCCGGCATCCGCGTCCGTCTGGGCCCCGCTGATGTCGTTCCATCCGCATCGCGACAAACACCTTGAGAGCTTCCAATTGACACCTCCCCCAAACTCACTCGGCGCAACGAAAAGCGCGCAACACATCATGACTTCTCGCCTCGTACTATGCTTAGGCGACCTCTTCATTCCCGATCGCGCAAATGCAAGTTCACATCCTCCCCTCAACTCATAGCTCCCAAAGCTAACAAGCACAACAGGACATTCCCGCAAAGGTACTTCTGCCATCTACCCTCCACAACCCATCTAGCATCTAACGCACCTCGCAAAGTTCAAAAAACTCCTCACACCCGGCAAAATCGGCCAAATACTCTGTTTAGGCAACCTCACATCCCCCTCCGTATACACCTTCCTCCGCAACCTAGCCCCAGACCTGCAACTAGTAAAAGGCGACTTCGACATCTCCCTCTCCACTCCCGCCGCTGCTGCACCAACAGCCTACGCCCCACCAACCGAAGCACCCCCCATCCCCACCGCTTTGTCAAAAGTAGTAACCCACGGAGGCTTGCGGATTGGATTCACACACGGGCATACAATCGTACCCCCAGGCGACCCTGACAGTTTGTTAATCGCAGCACGCCAAATGGATGTCGATGTGCTCTGTTGGGGCGGCACCTGCAAATTCGAAGCCTACGAGATGGAAGGCAAATTCTTCATCAACCCGGGCAGTGCAACGGGTGCTGTTTCCTGGTCTACAGATGCTGAACTAGATGCCAATGGCGAGGAAATCTCCACGCCGAGTTTTGTGCTTATGGATGTGAGTTTTTGCTTTTGAGTGGAGGTGATATGGTGCTGTTTTGCTGATTTTGGTGTGACACAGGTGCAAGGTGATGTTCTGGTTCTGTATGTTTATCAGTTGAGAAAGGATCAGAATGGCGTGGAGAATGTGGCGGTCGAGAAAGTGTCGTACAGGAAAAACGCTTCTTCTGCATAGAATTCACTTAGACCGAGGCCAGAATAACGACACTTTAGTAATCCTCCTTCCAATCATATGCCAGCGGCTTTATTCCTCCACCTTCTATACGCAGCTCCAAACCCTTGACTCTCTTCCTTGGCCCTGAACCCTCCAAACCCCTCAGCCCTTCCCTGTAACTCCTCTTCTCTCTGGACCCCCTCCTCACCATCCAGATAAACCAACGGAACCATACTATTCCTCCCATGCGCACAAATAAATGAAAACCTCGTCTTCGCAACCCCATCCACCAACTCCTGACACTGCAGCTTCGAAAGCTTATCATTAAACATAATCGCACTTCTGCAAGCCCTGGAGTTTAGGAGTGAAAGTATGCCTTTTGGGCAAGAGGCTATGCGTTGAAGCCATGTGTGTTTTGTTTCTGTGTCTGTGAATGCTGCAGACGTGGAAGGGATACTGCCGCTTTCAGTGAGAGTATAAATTTCAGTCCGGAGAAGATCGATGAGGAGTCTTGGTTCCGTGTGTAAGCGCGAGGATATGACTGGTGGTAGTGTCAAGACACTTAAACGAGGTTGCTCAGCGGTATGCGGAATGATATCGTAAAGAATACCCCAAGTTGCAAAGTGTGCTGCGTGAGCTCTGAACATAGCTTCTTCCTGCAAAGGGATTTGAAAATGTAGTGGTTTGTTTACTGCTTCTGTGACGATGCTTGAGGTGAAGCCAAGGTTTGATTTGATAAGCGGAGTCCCTTGGGCGAGTGTGCAAAGCTCTGTGAGCAATTGTTCAAGGATGCAGCGTTCGGATGCTGCGTGCTGGTCCATCAGGACTAGCAATTGCCTGGCATGATTCAGGTCTTGCGATTTCGGTCCCGCCAGGCTTGGCATCTTCATCAGTATAAATTTATCGTCGACTTGGGAAATGACTTGCGCATATGGCAATGCGGATTTAGACAGTCGACTTGTATCAGTCATCCCAGCATGCGAAAACGAGTCTGCTATGGCACAATGTCCGTGATGGTCGTACGATTCAATTGTGCCTGGCAGCAACCCACTGAGGCCAGCAACTTGTATTGTATCTTCTGACTGAGTCTTGAAGATAGGATTCTTCCAAGTTTTGAGGAATCCCTGAAGCCAAGGTGAAGCGGAAGCAGCACTCGAGGCTGCATCATGGGTAGAGGGCGCATTGTCCTTCCTACGCTCCAAGACAAGGGGATTGCCGAAAGATGACAAGCGGGCGTTCGCAGCAGCAGTGGCTCTGCCCTTTGATGTATTATCAGAGCGTGGTCTGTGCGACTCATCCGGCATAACGATGCCAGTACGCGCATTGATACGATGCTTGTGGTTAGTTTTCGGATCAATCCAGTCAATGTATGTCTCTCCGTCTTGGTCTTGGACAGGATGGCGTTGGGTCTTGTTCGACTCTTGCGTCTCTGTCACCGCAGGCGTGTAGTCGTGTGGAGGCCCAAATTGATTTGCAGTGACAGATTCGACATGAATAGTAGCGGCACTCTCTGGTTGGCGGCTTGAGTCCCGTTCGGTTGATTCGCTGATGTTGAATGACCTTGATGGCGGTGTCTTGGATTTCCATATGCTGTCGTACATCTGTGGCCGGGCGCTCTTGATCCGACTCCAGTCTGTGAAGGGCATTGTTGGTAACGAAGTATCGACTAGAGTCATAGGCCGCGCCCTCTTAGAGCTTCGGCGATCTGTGTTTGGCGGCATAGTATCAGAGCTTGGATGGCTAGTCGTTTCAGAAGTATCAGTGTCATGCTTTCGCTTTTGTCGTGTCTTCTTCGGTCGAAAGTTGTTCGCTTCCAACCAATGTATAGTCAAGCTCTCGAGGACATTAATAATACTCTTGAGATACATATCGCCGAGATTGCTGACAAGTTGTGTACTGTTCTCGGTCTTCAAGTCAATGCGAAGATAAAACCTGGGCCATCGGTCTACCCCTTTTCTGCCCCCCTGTAGTTGTTTATTTGTAGGTCCATCTCTTTTGTACCGTCGATCGTGCTGCCGACGTTTCATTTCTACCTCATCGGGTTCAGAATCGTCGTCTATTTGACCGAAACTTGACTGGCTGAAAAGTTGATTGACTGTTTCATAAAACTCATTGTGCCTGTTCTCATCCAGACAAGGGATAATGCCAATAGACATAAATTGAGCGGCCCTACTAGGAGCAGGCTCTAGCGACATAAGGCCTTTGACTGTGACCGAGGAAGTTGATGCAGATACCGGCATCCAATTGTTTTTGGAGTCGGTCGAGACAATACCCGCTTGGCACAGAACGCTCAAGACAGTATTCTGATCAAACTCTGACATCTTCTTGTTCAAAGTGTTCAGGTTTCGCTCACTTAGCGCGTTTGGTATAAATTGTGCCCCTGTGTTGATACAGAAAGTCTTTGCCGGAGTTCCAGAATCTGTGACTTTGAGGGCCACACGTCGATTCCACGGTAGAAGCAAGCTCACTAATCTGACCTTCAAAGCTTGCCACTGTCTTTCTGTTTCGAGTCCGCCTTCATCAATGATGGCTCGCTGCTTTACTCTCACAGGCATGTTACCAAACAGGTCTCTGACGGATATGCGTGTGCCATGGCCGGTGGTAGTACGTATTGCATGCTGAGGCGGCGCAGGCGTCAATCGGGATATTGTCTTCGAGCGGTGTAAGCTCAGGGTATTGTGAGAGTAGTGTTGAGTATGCCGAGACGTGATAGTGAGAAGCGAGAGTGCCGCTACTGAAGCCAAAAATGTTCCTTGGCCACCATGGATTTCGAGTCGCGCATTATTCTGTTGCTTGGAGGTGTGATACATGCGACCAAGACCTCCATTTTCGCGGAATTCTACCGGTGAGATGCCGATGCCATTGTCCTCGATAGTACATCCGCCTCGGCGGTAGTCCACGGAGATATCGATTTTTGTTGCCTGTGCATCCAAGGAGTTTTCGAACAAACCAATGATTACCTGATTCATGCCAGTGATTGTGGTAGAGGACTTGATTTGCGCGATCACATCCTCAGGAAGTGGTAAAATAGTAGACGATGTGTTTTGTGTTTCCTGTGCAGATTTGTAGTCCATATTGTTGTTGAATGCTTTTGTGCCAAGTGGGCGTGTTGTTCAAGGTGGTCGCCACTTTAGTTTCGAACAGTCGCGTTTATCCAAAGATGCGAACATTGATATTTCAGTCAATGAGTTGCCGATGTGTGATGGCAAAGATGATTTCTTGTCCAGTGCAGGAAGAAAGATGAGAGAGCAGTCGTGAGGAGGTGAAGAGTAGTAACCACGACGTCACCAAATTCTTGGCACTCGACCACTTCGCTTGCCTCCAATCTTGACTTCATTCTCTCTCCCGTAACATTGCACGAGGCTTCTTATTGATCCCAACACTAGATACATTCGACCCAACAGTTGTGATGTCAAGCAACGCATGAATGAATATCGCGTCACAGAGCTTCGGTTGTCAGGGTACTCTACTGTTTCCGGACCAGGTGCAAGGTGCAATGTGCATTCGTGCCCTCGAGGGCTGACAGGCTTCTGCTTCCAGATCCGAGATGTCCCATCGTTGTTTATTCATAAGATATCTCAGGCCCATGTGCAAGAGTTCCTGCGACGCAGCAGAAGTGCGCTGCCATCTAACAGCCGACACACCGGGTAGGGACAACTGTCAGTAGCAGGTAAGAGGCTTATCATCGACATACTCCGTCCACAGGTCGGTATTCTCTCCATGACTCGCTGTGGCACCGAGTCAGGAATTGTAAGTCGTATGCTTCATGCCAATCTCAGGCGTGCCATATTGCAAACCCTGCAATATTTCTTTCGTCTTCATCGCTCTTACCATTCAACATCTCTCTCGCCATTTCACCAGACCCCAGAACTGAAAGATTACCATGATCAGACCAACTTCATGGCTCCAACACTACTGGTGTCTCTACGTCTGCTGGCTCATCCAATTGCCAGCACTATGTTTCATATCCTTCATGACCCTCATCTCCTACAGCCGCAGAAGGTCTCGTCCGATTGCTGAGTATGTATATTAATTTGCGTCTTTCTTCCTCTAGTCGTGCTGTCACTGACATTCGCCTGGAAGTCAACTCGAAATCAGTCTCTTCTGTATAACGATTGTCTCGTACATCTATCAAGTATTCTTCTACTTTATACACCGCCTGAACGCTACACGCATGTTGTACGTGCAAGTATACGGAAGCTTCTTCATCACTTTTTTTGCCTACTGCGAAAGCTGGTATTTCATGCATGGAAACACATTATGGGGCAGTCTGGTGCCCAAGCCATTCACAACCAAAACTTATGCGTTTGCATTCTAGTAAGTTTTTTCGTGCCGTCGTTAGGTCTGTGATTTGGATGTCCTGATACGTGCATCGCAGTGCCTCCTTCTACATCCTCCTAGCCAGAAGCCTTCTCGTCTGGTACCAAATACGAAAACTCGAGGAGAAATCCCTGTCAAAGGAAGACGAAGAAGAGATGGAAAACTTGTTGAGCGGTGAGCACTATGTCTAGAAGCATTTCAACAAGCGGAGGATCGGTTCACAAGGCTTTCCATCAAGGTACAATACAAGATCCAGGATATCACTTGATGTACAACGATAACGGAACCTATCAGCTTAAATAAAGTACAACTAAACATTGACCGAGAAACAACCATTCCTGAGGAGCATACACACTTAACCAAAACCAAAAAAAAGACTCGCAATATTACTCCTGCAACAAAGATTCACTAATCAGTGTCCATTCAAGCTCTGACACTCGGGACATGACTGCCTTCCATGCCACGGGCAAAACGCTCCAGCTCTTCGATATCGGAAACGCTCTCAATATCTTCGTCATCGGTATCTGCCTCGGACTCGGTTCCAGATACGGAGCCGGCATCTGACTCGGAGACGATCTCTTCGACTCTGCTGTTATTCTGTGTGCGATGTTCGCGGCGCTGGGTGCGTCTGGGAGGTGACCTTGAGATGTATTGGCGTTGTGGTTGGGTTTCTGGTTGTGGTGCAGGACGACTTGGTTCCGACTTCCACCAAGCGTAAGCCCCGTAAACAAAAGGAGCTATCATGGTGCCGATTTGGACAGCTAATCGCATGTACTCCATGTATTCGTTTGCGGTGAAAGCCCGTTCTTCACGTGCTTGCTGATTTCGGTGCTTCACTCAATTTATTATATGTAAGGTAGAAGCCGCAATGCATCTTTCAAATTTCTCGTCATGTCTTATTGTCTGTTCTCCACAGATTTCAGGATGGAAAATGAGAGGTTTCTGACACATCTTGAAATTTTGCCAAAGTGCGTGTTCTAGTGATTTCGAGATAACGACAGATGACTCGCCAGCGTAGGAACGAATTGGTGCCCCATGTCTCAAGTCCTCACTCGGTAGGTCCGAGCAAGATATCGTACTTCAACTCCAGTCCAGCCTTTTCGTCGCCTTGTCGAGGCTCGAACTTGACGACAAGAGAGTCCTTGACCGCGAAGACGGAGTCATTGTCCAAGTATTTGGACTCGGCGTCGAAGATTTGGGTTGTGATTGGTTTGTAGCCTTGTCGAATTACCTATGAATTGTCGCCGTTAGCATGGAAAGTACTAGATGGTATAGAAAGAAACACTTACGATCAAATGAATATGTGCAGGTCGGAAAGGATGTCTGTCCAATTTCTTCAACAACTCGCCAGCTGGACCATCATCAGGAACAGGATAGGGAGTAGGTCGTATGCAATAGAATCCATAACTCCCATCTTTTCCGGTCCTGAACTTTCCACGTAGATTGTGCTCCTGTTGTTTGGGATCCTGCTGCTCGTACAATCCATTTGTGGAAGCTTGCCAGATATCGATTTCAGCTTCTTCCACAGGCTTCTTGGTTACAGCATCATACACCACCCCATGCATATAAGCAACCTCTGCATCTTTGGGTGTATCGAAAGTAATACTATCACCCATCTTCCGCAAAGGAGCATCGTGACGGAAAAATGGACCTAAGATTGCACTTTGAGTGACCGCATCTTTCGCATCTGCAGCGGCTTTGAAGGTGATTTCGTCGACTAGACTTTCGAGGCCAATGACATCGCATAGCAGTTGGCCTTCGTTACGGCGGTCGGTGGACATTTGGCCAGCGCGGTTTATCATGTCTACTCCTGCCATCCATTCGTCGACTGTAAGATCGACTTCGCGGGCGAAATCGTGGACGTGTTTGATCAGGGAGGTCATGACTTTGCGAAGGCGAGGATCTGTGTTGGGGCCAATTGAGGATACTACATGGCTTGTGAAGTTTGGGTCGTAGCGACCGGCGCCATTGAGGGTGTCTTCTGGCTCCAGTGGTTTGTTGGTTGCTGACATGATTGAATTGACCTTCGTTCTGTAGTCTGAGCTGTGATTCGTTTGCTGCTGATTTATAAGAGTGCTTGACGAGTTCAGCTTCTAGTGTGTGTTGTTTAAGTATGCCAGTGCTATAGCCAATGTTCTAGACACGATTGAAGGGGGCTCGGCTTATTTTTATATCGAGCTCCCTTTGTCCTATCCCGGACCACTTCCGCCCCTCTTTGGCGGGGCAATTGTCAGCGGGTTTCTTTCGGATAGCGTGTGTACCCTAAACTCTCGGAAGCAACTCTTGCCGTTTGAGTCGTGCAAGCCACATCCGATTCACGACTTGATCTTATGGGGTGACTTCCGGGGTACACACTCCATCGTAGGATGTGTTCGATAGCTACGATTGATGCACAGGGATAGGTGCGGGGGCATCGCAAAGGATGACGACAAAACTGCTTGATAATCACGACTCCGTCTTCGCTGAGCTTTGGTATGGTGTAGTGTCCGTGCTCCAAGCGGCAGGGTGATACCCATAACAAGCTCAAAAATGGATAAATGGTAAATTACTAGACTACCAACGAGTTTGGGTGATCATGGAATAGATCTGGAGACCTAGGACTTGTATATGCTCCACAAATATGAGTTTCTTGAGTGTGGTATCGATAGGTGGATAGGTGTGAGCGTTCTTGGTATCTAGGACCTCGAATTCCAAAAGGTGCTCTGATGGCTGATCGAGACGACCTCGCGTTTTTGGTATCGAGATGTATGCTGACCAAATCTTGCTATACAAGTTATATTGGTGTTACAACGAGCGGAACATCAGCTAGTCTTGACTCCTGCATATTTCCGCTGCCTGGTCGAGTGTATAAATGGTTGTCTAGACTCTCCCAGTCAACCTCGGCATGAATCTGATCTGTATGCATATGTCTTGGCAGTCGGAAGCCGGTCAAAGATTGTTTACGCCGCCGGTTCCGCTCCAGCCCTCTTTCGCTCGAGTCAACGACAAGTGGGGTTGGAAACAAGCACTTTGCGTTGCACCTTCCGAAGCATATCATCACATTAAACCTCATTTTCGTGCCATTGGACTGGAACAAGAGCTGTTCAGTTGATCAGCTTTGAGGGCAGCAGAGACACAATGCCTCGTCCGATAGTGGCAGCCGACAAGAGACGTCGTATCGCCCAAGCCTGCGACAATTGCAAGCGGCGAAAGGAAAGATGTGATGGCAGCCGACCGTGCAGCATCTGCATCCGACGACGAAGGGAAGCCGAATGTCAATTTTCCGAGACGCCTGCTAGATTGCTTCGGGGTCCACAGAGTAATACCGCCAATATCGGAAGTCCTACAAGCGTCAGTCACGCGTCTCCTTCGGTGCACGCGTTGAAGAATCGTGGTGGGAGTGCTGCACCGCCGCCACTTCAGCAGAACAATGTCGCGCGTACGAGTATCCCGAGAATCCCGAGCTTGGGCGCTGTTGCCAATTCTTCGCCAGTCAATGTCACATTGTCTGGGAACTTGAGCGATACAAGTCAGGCTGAGATGGCTATTGACCGCATTTTGAATGCCAGTGTCGACCAACGGGGTGCTAGGGCCAATGTGGAATCCCACTCTCGACCTGAATCTGTGGCACCAGTGCCTAAGTTGGCAAGATTACTTCGCGATACCCATGGCAAGTTCATGTATGTCGGCGACTCAGCCAGTCTTTCTTTCGTACAGAGTGTCAGACGTATGGTTGTATCTGCCATCGGTGATTGCGATTTTACAAATGATCCTCTCCGGCATCAAATTATTGAAACAACACCTGCAAGTACTATGCAATTGCCAGATATGTTACCCCTGGATCTGGATCCTGAAGAGTGTAAACGGTTGTCACAGCATTATCTTCTTGCAACCAGCGGACTCATCGAAATATTTGATGTACCCACCTACTACCGCAATCTGGACCGATGGGTGGTTGACAAGGCTCGAGACAACGACCTCAAGTCTGCTGTTTTCTATATGGTACTTGCAATTGGCGCGCAAGTATCGTCACCGGACGGCGATCAGACACTTGCTGAGAAGTATTTCAACCGTGGTCGACATATGGCTGTCATGAGTTTCACCGATGCACCTAGCCTTATGACCATTCAAGCTTATCTTTGCATCACAATGTACATGCTCGGCGCATGTCGAAGAAACGCTGCTTTCATGCAATTTGGCATTGCCGTCAGAGCCGCTTTTGCTCTAGGTATGCACAAGAGCAGCACACACGCACTCTTCGACGAGACAGAAGCCGGAGCGAGACGAAGAATCTGGAAGAGCGTCCGTGTACTGGATATTTTCCTCAGCGCATCACTTGGCAGGCCGCCAGCCACAACAGACCTGTCAATGGAAAGGGACACGCAAGTTTCCGAAGAAGCAGCACAGGTGACATCCACAGACCCCTTTTCGAACAAGGTGCTTGCGCTTTGTGACATTTTTGAACGCATCGTCATCGACGTCTACATGAAGAAAGCAGTTTCTACACGCCTTGCAGACTCCATCTCAGGCCAATACAGAGACTGGACCAACGATTTGCCAGAATCATTACAGGTGTCAAATCTCGATCCGGGCGAGGACGATCCAGATAAGTTGACCAAGGCTCTGGCCGCTAGTCATATCATCAGTGCCTACCACTGGTCTATCATCCTGCTCACGCGACCTTTTCTCACTTTCCAAATTATCAAAGATATGAGCAGGACAGGGCAAGACTCACATACGGACGATCAAGTGGAACAATCATCCATCAAGACATATGCAGATGCATGTGTAGACTCATCTCTCCGAAGTCTCAACATAGCATCAACACTGATGCAATACTCCTCGCTCCCTCACAGATTACCTTTCATCATAAACTCTGTCTGCAACGCTGCTTTAGTCCTCGGAGCTGCCACCTTTGCCGACCAAGACAAGTTCCTTCCGCTTGAAGATGGCTTGAAACAAGGAATGCAGATTTTGAACCACTTTGCACAATGGGATCCCCACGCTGCCCGCTATGCTCAGATTATCACTTACCTGCAAGATGCCACAACAAAATATATTCGTCAACGAAGCGAGAGATCCCTCGAGTCTCGCCGCAGTGGTGTCACTAGACTCTTCGGCACGATAGGGCAACAAGTAGGTGGTGCAGAGGAAACACCCAACGACCAATCTACTCCTCTCACTCCCATCGGAGGCATTGAAACCATTCAACCCATCAACATTGATCCATCATTATATACCAGACCAGCAATGATGACAGATCTGTACCCTTTGATAAACCATCCAGGAGGCTTGCCTGGATTGATCGAAGGTGGCTTTTATCAACAGCCGCAGTCTGGCACTGGGATTATGGCTGATGGTTCTGGATATCAGGATGATGCTTACTACTTTATGGATCAAGATTTGTCCATGTTTGGGTTCTGTTGAGAGCGGCCAGCAGAGTACTCTGAGAACTTTTTTTTTTTTTTGGAAGGATCTTGGACATACATCGTAGAATAGTACCAAGATCCAGTTGCATACTAGAATGATTGACTCCTCCACTACCTGTTTTTCACATTTGACTCTCAACCATTTCCATCGCAGACAACAACTTCAGCTCATTCCAGTTCAGTTCACTGCCTCCTTTTACTTGGTCGTATCTCCATACCGCATGAGTGGTGTGGCATACAGACTATAGAAATGCAACAGTATTAGTGCATGTGGCATTTGCCAATTGAGAAGTGAAATTCTCGTTCGACCCTGACCCAAAATCTCATAAACGATTATGCAGTCTGATAGTTGTTGATACTAACTTTCTAGCTCCGCATAGGGGAGATATGTGGTGGAGCGTATATAGACTGTAGAAATGCAGAGTATGTCGAGAAACATGGCATTGTTCACTGAAGAGATGAAATCTCCTTGATTCTCTCCTGGCCGTGATTCAGTTTTCACACACAACTGTGCAGTTTTACAGTGATCGATCAACAGCTCTCTAGCCTTCATTAGAGGAAGGCGAGAATGTACGAATATTTAGCAAAAGAGGGAGTCGAAAGAGTATGCAAATTGGAGGTTCATGCAACATGCAAAATAAGACTTTCAATACTACGGGTATCTCTGTTTTGGTCTCATCTTCAATCCCTACTTCCTCGAGCCAGACCCTACACGACGAGCTACCACACACGATGCGTATAATCATACACAAGCAATCGATCGTCTCGACAAAAACACTTCCACAGAACCTGAACTTCATGCTACGCCACACAAATATGCCGATGGAAAAATAGCGAAAGAGAGACCAGAACGGGTAGGCGTTAAGGATGAAAAAGCAACGGCGACGATTTCTGCCTCTCTCAATACTGTGGTATGTGCAGTGAAGATGTGTCTCCGTTCGGGATGCCGAAGAACTCGAACCAGTCGCCAACATTCAACGTGGTAGGCACGATAGGCCCGCCTCCAGTGGAACCGCTGTTGTTGCTCCATGTGTCATCCATACTTGCTCGTTGCTGATGTTCACCATTGTCTGGAATCTGTCCGTAGGGGTTTTGTAGATGGACTGGGTACTGTTGCTGTGGTTGTGGTGGGGCGTTCATCATACCGCTTCCGAGTCCCGCTGGTTGCTGATATTGAGGTGGTTGTTGAGCTGAGTTATTGTAAGCTTGTTGTGATGGAGCTCCTGCTGATCCTCGAAGAGCAGGGTCCACCATCGTTCCTTGTTGTACAGGACTCTCTGTAGGGTAGATGCCTGTTGTGTCCGGTGGGAACAACTGGTCAGGTTGATAGTTTTGCCACAAATCTTGAGAGATGTTTGGCGATGTGCGAGTATGGAGGAAGAGGTCTGGTGGTGTGCCAGGGTAAGAGTAGGTGTTGAATGGGGTTGTGGGACGTGTGTTCGTCCGGGATGTTCCCATAAAGGCGTCCTGACGTAGGGAGGGACTTGCGTTGTTGCCTGGCAGTCCTGACGGTGGCAATTGTTCCCGAGGAGCGTTGACAGGTGATTGCGGTCGTGAGCGTTCATATGACATCTGAGCAGCTGGTGGGCCTCCACTGTAACCGAACTCCATATCATCAAACTTGCGCTTCTGTTGATCGCTGTTGCTACGTGATAGTGGGTTCTTTGGTTGTTGCACGTTCTTGGGCTTTCCGTGTCGCTTTCCGGCGGCTCTTTGCAGACGCTCCTCGAGCACCTTGTTGCCGAGGATTGAGTCAAACAGAGTGTGCACCATCTTTGCGACAAGCCAGACTCGAGAAACGTCCTTGAGTGCATTCATACACGTCGTCAAGCGCTGCTGAGTGGTATGAACAATCGACTGGTTAGATGAACGCATCTGGTAAACATGCATGATGAGTGCAGAGAAGAGAGAATAAACGCTGGTCACAAAAGTCAGTACGAAACATGCTGAAACTGTGGCAAACTTCTTACATAAAGGCTGGTGTGAATCGAAGCTCGTTGTGTTTAGTCAATGCCTCGACTATAGAAGTGATCATTCCGGCTGCTTGGTAGGCGATGTTCTTGGAAGGATACGCCATGTCTTCTGGGAAGCCATTTGACCGGTTCACCTCCGGCGATGAGCCCGCAGGAGGCATGTGAGCGCGATGCAATAAACACAACGTGGTGCTACGGATGTCAGCATGGAAGAAGCCAGATAAGATTGCTGAAACTTACTAGTAGTTTGAATGGAGAAGAGCAGACCAGAAATGATGTCGACTCTTCTCCCAGTAGACTTCTTTCGGACAGTTTTGAAGCCAGTCAGCCAGAGCCATATCGCAATGAGTAAGGTCGATCGCGTTGTTACGACCACGTTTCTGCGAACCGACCGAGTAGTTTTGCGAAAGGACCAAACCCATGATCTCGCACAGTTTGACGTAATTCAAGAAGAAGTGGATGTGTACCGGGTCCATAGGGTATTCAGGAGCTTGGTCAGTTTCGTCCTCGATAAAGTCGTCTTCGCAAATCATCTCAACATCTGAATCTTCAATGTTGATACCGCAAGGACGACCTAGAGCGACTGCCACTGAGCGATCTCGCGTGAATAGAGTCCACCAGATACGTTTCCACAGACGCTTGTCTTGTTGGCTTAGTTGAGATTTTTCGACGCTGCAGGCCACGAGTCAATACCAGAACAAGTAACGACGACTTGGGAGCCTCACCTTCTGTGCATTCCAGAGCCTTGAGCAATAACAACAGCCACTCTGCTCCAGTAAAAGACGTTCTTTGTAACATCTGAAGCAATGTCAGATAGACATTCAGGTAGGGCGTATGATTTTTCTCGCATCTTACCCTCTGGGCCCTCCCAATACCAGCCCATCAGGATGGCGGCTTGGACGATGGTGATTCGGTCGTCTTCATAATTTGCATCATATAATGCCTTGGCTCGTTTGTAGAAGGTCATGGCGGCTGGGGTAGTAGATCCATTGGCGTCCATGAGTTGCGCGTTTGTGCACACGCGTGATCCGGCCAGAAGGATGGCTTGCAGGAGAAGCAGTGACGGCGGATTTCTAGGATCTCTGTAGCGTCGCATGAACTTGTTGCGGTCAATCACAGGCACGACTGGAGCGATCCAGGTAAAGAAAGCATCGACCAGCTCGTCGCACAATTGACGTGGGGGTAGCAAGAAAGCTCCTCGCTCATGCAGAATGCGTAGTTCGAGTTCGTCGAGTTCGTTCATGCGGGCCCGAGGACCACGGACATTCTCAGGCAGAGGATAATGGACGACATCCGAGGTGCCGTGTTTGTCGTGAACGAGCAGAGATAGATTTGACGACTCGCCCAAGTAGGCAACGCGACCGGCCTCCTTAATGGGAGCGCGAGCAAACTTTGGCTTCATGTACTGGCTCCATGTTGCATCGTGAACTTGCTGTTGTTCCTGATATTTCTCCGAGAGGGTGGTCGGAGGCATGCCAGTAGGGGCAGCATAGTCGACGCCGTTCCGAGGAGGTAGTTGAGGCATCTGCATGGGGGCCTGAGGGACGACATCGGGGCGGGCGACAGTATCGGTGGTAGCGGGCGAGGGCTGGATTACGCTGCTGCTGTCTTCGCGGTCACTGCAAGAGTTAGACGCGTCTTCAGAAGGCAGGCGACGGGCGTACCTGTTGGAGTCTTTTTGCTTGGAGGAAGTCTTCTTTCGTTTGGGAGAAGGAATCTTGCATTCGATGTTGAAGGCGACGCAGTTGGTGCAAGGCACACCGAGGCTAGCGGCATCACAGCGCACCTGGGAGACGCGTCAGAAGGGAGTCTACGGGTGGGTAGGGGTGTCTTGTTCGGGCGAACCTTTCGCGCGTGGCATGTCTGTTGTAGATGGTCAGCATGGTCCTGTCAAAGGTGGAGACTTGATCTTACCTCGCAAGCTCTCGAGGCGCGTTGTCTGAGATGGTCGCGTCAGTTTCGGGCCAAAGGCTATACCGCTGTCTCATGTCGCATACCTCCGGAAACTGGTGGCAGACGCTCCTTGCTGGCTCATGTCCGTCGGGGACGCTTGGTGCTGGGCATGTTGAGGTGTGCCATGTTGTGTAGGTTGCTGCTGCTGGGCTGGTGCTTGTTGCTGCGGAGGTGGTGGAGCGGACATTGCGCCGGCGGAAAGACGGTCGTCCATGGGTGTCTCGCTATACAGGTCTTGTCGCGCTGCTCATGTCCATGCGACTGCCGTGCCGACTTTGGCGTGTTTCGTGGTCGTCGTGAAGAAAATGATAGTCAGGGCGAGCTTGAAGCGAGTCCGAGTCGCATGTGAAAGGAAAGCACAAATGTGGGAAAGAACCAACGAAAAGGGAAGGTCCAAGTCCAATCACGTTCCTCCAGCAAGTAAAACTGGTCGACTTCTTTGATTTACGGCCGTGGGTCAAGCATGCGACTCGACCTTTGCTTGTTGCAAGACGCTGCCACTGTCGCTGCTCTTCGTCTCTACCTGCTCGATTCAAACCCTCTCTGCTTTGTGCCGAGGTTCGATTTGCTGCTTACCGCCAGCAATTCTCCTCCACCTTTTCCCTCCGATCAGCCTCCTACATTTGGCGGGCCATCCCGATTTTAGTTTCCTTCATCAACCTTGTTTTCTACTCTACCCAGAACATCTCCTGTCTGTCGCAGCAGCCAGCCCGTCATGCATTTATTGTTTCCTGCACCTTGCCGTAGTTGTGCTCGCTCTCTATCCCACCCCAAGTGCTAGATCTTGTGTAACCCTCACGCTTCTCCTACGAAGCGATGCCCCCACTATAACAAGGCACAATAGCTTCTGGACTAAAAACGCATTCAAAGAGAGCCGAGACAACGTCGCATCTCGATGAATCTTACTCTGTTACCCGAAACTATTGTGCATTTCTACAGCTACACGGGTTGCATACTTCTGCATACGGGAAGGTTGGAAATCATGCATCATCACCAGATCGGACCATCATCATGTCTGCCACACCAAGCCTTTCTTGCAGAAAAGTCTTTTCTACATCTGATCAAAGGCGGAGCTTCTTCAAAACATGCGCCACGGTTTCTTGTTCTTGTGCTTGCGTTGTCAAGTGTGTTGTTTTTGATTCATCGATATCGTACATGAGCTTCGCTTCCGCCATCTGCTGAAAATGACCAGAACATCTTCGTAGCAAGCCCTGCCAGCCTGTAAGCCATCCCTTCTATCCCCATTCCCTTGTGCATGCATAGAAATCAGGATCTGCCGTATCTCGTAACCACTTCATCTTTTATTAGCAACCCGTTCTGTCTTCTCCTGTCGCATCACCCCATCTTCAAGCCTTTCCATTCTCAACTGCAGCAGCCTGCAGTGCTCCAACCTCTGCCTTCTGGATGTGCTTGTTCAAGCGGAATGCTTCCAGAATGGTCGACACACTGTCCGATCCGATGAACTCCATGGCGTTCTCACCCGGCATTGCAACTCTGTTCTTGATGACCTCCTCAGCCGAGATCCACACGTACTTCTGATGCTCCTTGTCGTGAAGTTTGATGGCAGGAGGGTCCACGGCAATGACGCTATCCTTGCGCGTGAGTTCCTGACCGGCTCCCTGCATCTCAATCTCGTGTTCAACTCGTGCTCTGCACTCTGCAGTGACTTCGACCACAAAGCTGACCTTGAGCCACGTCTTCAGACGCTTGCCCCAGCCGGTCGAGAAGGTTGTGGGTGGAAGAATCTCGGAGAGGATGCACTTCATACGGAGACCGGTCTCTTCGAACAGTTCGCGGGCAACCGACTCGCTGATGGACTTGTCGGTGGGGTCGGACGATCCGCCAGGCAGTTCCCAATGGCCAGGGTAGCTGTCAGTTTCGGCACGTTGGACCAGAAGGAGGCGATCTTGGTGGAAGACGGCTGCGGCGACGGCTACATGAGTGAAGCCCTGAGGCTGGCCAGCAATGAAGTCGGCAAGGCTGCAGTCGACGAGCGGCATGCCTGGCATGGGGCGTGGCTTGGGTGGAGGATTGATGATGGCTGAAGCAGTGGCGTCCAGACTCTTGAGACGGAACATTGTTGGTGGTGAATGTGCAGTTGTGGCTGAGAGAGTAGTTGACCAGGCCGAGAGCGATTGGTGTGATCGATGCTGAGGACAGGCGGCTCGATTGAGGAAGAAGGAGAAGTGGGTTTATCTCAACCGCGAAGAAGAGGAAAGAGGTTGAAGTGAGAGCAATCTTTCTAACGTATCATGAGAAGCAAAGGGTGAAGAAAAGAACAAACGAGTGAAAGGAAGTTCTAGACAAACACAACCAACTGCCGGCAGTTTGTGTTGAGTAAACGAGAGCGAAATGCTGTCGCACAGCAAACAGAAAGCGCGAGAATTAGAGGCAGGTAGCCGCAAGTGAGCGGTTGAATGCTTGTATTGCGTGGTGGAGTGATGAGTCGGCGAGCCAATTCATGCAGGTCCGCAGGTGCAGAAACGATCGGCGATGAGCAGCAAGGCTGGAGAGAGGGTCACTGGGGAGTAGGCAGGTTGAAGTGCTAGACGTGGAGAAAGAAGAAAGGGATTGTTAAAGGACTGGACAAGTAGAGACCTACATGGGCAAAAAGAAAGAGGCATTGGCATTGGCATACGGCATCATCATCGGATCATAAATTGCTAATAAGAAAGCGCCCGCGATGTGGTCTCGTGCTCTTTGCGGGGATAGAAGCGTCGATCCAGGGATGGTGCTGAGGATGAGACACACAAACATTCTGTCCCTGGCGGCGATTTGCAGAGCAGAGAAGAGCAGATAGAAGTAGAGTTCGTCTTATGAGGAAGAGTTCGGCTCCACAGACATGTCCGACACAGTCGAAGAACGACAGGCGCCGGTGACAACAGCCGTCTCGGAATGTCTGGTCTGGTCGTGGCCCCATGGGTAAAATGGGCGTACGTGGGGACTGGGGTGAGGCAGGAGCGATGACGGGGGGTGGCCGAAAAGGGCAATCCGAGGATTTTAGCCCCGCGTTCCATCCTCCGAGTCCCGCAGTACTCGCCGAAGACACCAACAGGCTCGGGGCAGTCCTGCGAGAGCTCAGCCAACCGCTGCCGACCAATAACACCCGGAACGTGGTCGCTGCCATTCAAATACAGCACCTCCTCCTGCCGAACTCAAAATGTCCTCCTCGACTCCCTCCAACAAGCGCATCCAGATCTCTTCGTCTTTTACCACCGAAGCCGAGCACCTTAACGAGCAAATACACGACAACAAGACCGGCGAGACAAAGACCATCACTCACGACACCCCTCACGAAACCTCTCATACCACAACAATCGCCACAAACCCCTACACCGTCGAGACAAACGGTACCGAGCAAAAGACCAAGCAAGGCGACTCCATCACCCTCGACCTAGACCCATCCCATTGTCCAGCTACCGTCGGCTACGATACTAGCCAGCTGTGATCCCAACCCCGCACGACACAGAAAGAAGAAATCATGTCCAACAAACCCCTAACCATCGCCATCGGCTGTGACGACGCCGGCTGCGGCTACAAGAACAAGATCAAGGCAGACTTCGAGAACGACCCTCGCGTCGAGAAGGTCATTGATGTCGGCGTCAACAGCAGCGACGACAAGACTGCTTACCCACACCCTGCTGTCGACGCCTCAAAGCTCGTAGCAGAAGGCAAGGCCGACCGCGCACTCTTGATCTGCGGAACTGGTCTCGGTGTCGCCATCTCAGCAAACAAGGTCCCTGGCATCCGTGCCGTTACCGCTCACGACAGCTTCTCTGTTGAGAGAGCAGTGCTGAGTAACAATGCCCAAGTACTATGTATGGGCGAGAGAGTAGTCGGTGTTGAGGTTGCAAGAAGACTGGCCAAGGAGTGGCTGGGCTACAAGTTCGATGAGCAGAGCGCAAGTGCGAAGAAGGTTGACGCCATCATGGAGCACGAAAGGAAGAACTACCAAGGTGCGCAACATGTTGAGAACATTGCTCTGGGCAAGGCTGCTTGAATGGACATCATATACCCATAGACAATCTGAAGAAACGTCTGACCATTCACTCAAACGACTGATCCTTCACTGCCTGGTGCCTGTTCGTGCTCCTCGATCGATTCCGTCACTTCGCTCCACCGAGCAGAAGCAATCTCCTACAGACCTTCGGCCCCCAGCCATTGTTCTGGATTCAGCGGCAGCACGAACTCACCTGCCACAAGAAGGACTGCTCACACAAGAAGGTTCCCTACAAAGCCGGCGACGTTAAGCCTTTGATGTCTTTCTTTGTATCCCGACGTTTGTTCACCGTTCCGTTAGCCTAACTTGGCCGAGATGAAAAAGCACCTGAAGGCAGAGCATGTCTACAAGTACATGGGGACCTGCTCCAGCGACGAATGCAAGGCCGTGGAAGTGAGACGACCAAGGGGTCCCTTTCCATGACAACTTCGGCTGCATTCCCATGCACAAAAGCATGTGAAGTGCGGAGCTGCCTCTGAAAATGCACAATACCTTCGAGAAACATAACGCTGTGAATGGAGAAGCGACAGATTCTTAGCTCTCCTTGGATACAGCGACAAGTTCTTGACTTTCCATCGATACATCTCGGATCCAGAACGATCTATGCCTTCCTTCAGCCCTTACTCTGCAGACGTGGGTAAGAGGAATACGAGAGATACAGACTTACACCCTATTTCCTGGCCTTTTCCTGCCCTTTCTTTCTGGTGTCGTCTCGGCTGAAACAACAGTTTTCCGCACTTCAAGCCATCTGCACAACGTACCTATGCTACAAGTATACATTTCTCATCGACTGAATGACTGAAATCAGCCAATACAGCTGCTTTGCAGTTGTAGCCCGGCGCCCAAAGATATTATCTGCGCTTGTGGTATGATTGGCCAGCCGTACACTATTATTAATCCGCGAGCCGTGGTTCATGCAGCCTCATGCTTCCTCACGGGCGACGAGCCACAGCCTTGTTGCTCTGAGCCGGACGCCTGATTTCAAGCGATCTACCATCTCAAGTCTGCGTATTTAGTCTCATATTTCGCCTGCTTCACTCGCATATCATTCTTCTTCCTACCACTATCTGCAGCTATCTACCCATGGAATACCTTCACCAATCAAAAGGCTTCGACGAAGCTGTTCTGAGAAGACAGTACGCGTACTTCAAAGATCAGCCTGCAAAGATCTTTGTTGGAGCCAGAGTCAGACTCATGACACTCGAGTCTGGAGCAGTTTATGCAGGAGCAGGCCATAGACAGGGTAGCTGGGATATACTTAAGGCACCAGACGACGCCCTGACTGAGCAATACTTGGACGACTGTCTCGAGATAGCTCTACGTTCTGAGCCCCTCGATCCATGTCTACAGATCTGGTAGGAGCCATCTCATCCCTCTTTGGAGTCTACCGTCTCACTGACCGCAACTGTCAGCTTCCTGACTCTGGATTCTGGCATATTGCAGCGCCAATTCTCGATCTGGCACAATGCAGTAGAGACCTTTCGACGATGTCAACAAGACTTGTACCTAGCGCCGGCCCGAATTATCACTCAACGGTTGGAAGCAGTATGGAATCTGAAAAGTATCACCAAGAGTCCCACCACACAGCTGACTAGCGATCACCTACCATCGAAGAAGGTCCCACAAGATTTCGGGATCCTACCCCTCGATACCGAGGAAACCTACGTTCTTCACTGGCAGAGTGACATATTGGCATACACCAACGACCTGAACGTATATGCGTGGCAGCCACATCTGGAGCAGACACCGAGCGAAGGTTACAATTCAGCAACAGTCATTCTACCGAGTGAGACCTCCATCACTCACTCAGACCCATCGCTTGCACACCGGCTTCTCGTGGTCGCAGACCCGCCATCATTGATGACGAGATTCTTGAAAACTGAGGATGCGTTCGTCAGAAGCAGTCAAACACAACACGAGTGGGACGCAGACCACGAAACGCTACGAGTCCTCGCAGTGTTCTTCAAATGGATTGTTGATGATTCTTCTGTGCTAGTTGACAAGCTGGCGTCCACAACAACCGAGATGGTGATGATACTTTGAGGCTTTTGCATACAGCATACTGACTCTTGACTTAGACATACAAAGGTCGAAGCATACCCACCAGAAGTAAGGTTCAATATCTTATACATTTGGATGACTGCCGCCGTCTAGCCATTGCAAATCTGCAACATGTCAAAACGGTTGTTGACAGAGCAAAACTGACCGTGATATCGCACGACTTTTGCTGCCAGAAGACAGGAGACCTGGATAAAGCTAGAGCGTCCAAGATCTTCACAAGCTTCCAGGAAGATATCGAGTTTCTGACCGACAAGCTCGAAGGCTTAGAAAAGTACATATCGACCGCAAGAGAGCAGATCATTGAACAAATGAACCTCGCCCAGGGCCAAAGAGCATTGATTCTGACGATCGCTGCCGCTTTCTTCATACCACTATCCTTTGTCGCGGTAAGTAAGCTCTACAAATCCATTCAGAGACAACCGAATGTTAACAACTACTCACAGTCAATCTTTGGCATGAATGTCAAGACTCCGCTATTTCCGCCGCATCCATCAAAAGGAAACAATTCGTCTTCAAGCACATCTCCGGCGCCCACACCCACCACTTCCGACTCAGCCGGTCCATCACAACATTATTGGACCGTGTCCCAGTACCTGGAAATATCTTTGCCATTGACAGCGGCGGTCATTCTGCTTCCTTTGATCGCCGGCCCCTGCTTCAAAATCACAACACAACAGTATGAAGTTCATCGTCGACACTGGCGGGCTCTCTTCGTGGTGCTTGTCGCTTGCTATTTTGTGGGTCTGATTGTCATGTCAGTCATGCGAAATGGGGACAATGGGGAAGCCTGGATCTGGGTGGCGTACTGGTGCTTATGTTACTTTGTTCTCGGCATGATATGCGTGGTGCGTATGGTACGTGCTTATAAACAGAAGCAAGGTCGTTTAAGATGGACTCTACAACTGCTCACGTTTATGCTTTGCGTGCTCTTGGATCTGTTTCTCGACTTCGAAATCCCTTGGGGTCTTGTACAATATTTGTCCATATTTCTGACATCGAAGACGGGCGTCAGATGGTTGAAACGAATGTGGACTTGGTTCAGCTGGAAGACTAGGAGACAGTCCGCAGCTGGTTACTCATCAGTCACAACGGTCTAATCGTATGCATTTCTTCCATCTGTCCTTCTATTCTGTCGAGGTGGAGAAAAATAAAAAAGTGCTTGTGCTCAGTGCAATTTCGCTATTATACGAGCCAGCTCCACACGTGACTCATGCAAGACAGAGCTCTCTCCAGATTTTGTGAAAGCTCCTTCTTCCAGAAAAAGCCTCGGCCGTTTCCGACCTGCCATTTTGAGAAGAACACGCGACTTTCTTCAATTAAGGCCGCCGCTTCAAAACTTCAATAATCTTCGTAAGACAGATGAACAAGGCCCTTTCGTCTTTGTTCAACCTCTTCGCTAAACCATCAACTCTTGGACCTCAGAGACCTACTGCAAGCTTGAGGACGTTCGCAACAATGCACAAATCCCCCGCGGCAATGCTGAACCGTCCTATCGCAGACGATGTGGACACCTCGATTCATCAACCCAGAGATCCCAACACACTGAGCAACTATAACGTCTGGAGAACCAAGCATGTAACCGCAGATCTGGAGCTAGAATTCGCCAAGAACAGATGTGTTGGTACCATCAAGTTGGAGCTGGAGAGGCTCACGAAGGGTCAGGGAAGCGGAAAGATTGTTCTTGATACCAGCTTCCTCGACATTCAAGAAGTCAAGCTTGCCGGCAAGAAAGCCAAATGGAACCTCGGAGAGAGATTTGAGCCTTATGGAAGTCCTCTCACCATCGAAGTCCCCGATAATCACTCAGGAGATGCCGAGCTTGAGGTCACAATGGCCACAACTGACAAGTGCACTGCTGTTCAGTGGATGACACCCGAGCAAACTTCCAACAAGAAACACCCTTACATGTTCTCCCAATGTCAAGCTATCCACGCTCGCTCGCTTTTGCCTTGCCAGGACACTCCCGATGTCAAGTCAACCTTCACCTTCAATATCCGCTCCCCTCTCCCTGTTCTCGCCAGTGGTCTGCCTACTGGAAACAAGGATTTTCTTCCTGGTCAGGGTGACGCTCCCGGAACTCTTCTCTACACTTTCGACCAAAAGATCCCCATGCCTGTGTATCTCTTCGCTCTCGCCAGTGGAGATCTTGCTTCTGCTGCCATTGGTCCTCGCAGTTGCGTTCACACTGGTCCTGAGGAGCTCTTGGCTTCGCAGTGGGAATTTGAACCCACCGAGAAGTTCATCCAGGCTGCCGAGAAAATCGTCTTCCCTTATGCTTGGACCCAGTACAACGTACTTGTTCTGCCTCCTTCCTTCCCCTACGGTGGAATGGAGAACCCTATCTTCACGTTCGCAACACCTACTCTTGTCTCCGGCGACCGCGAAAATGTTGATGTTATTGCACATGAGCTTGCCCATTCATGGTCAGGCAATCTGGTGACTAACTGTTCATGGGAGCACTTCTGGCTCAATGAGGGATGGACAGTGTACCTAGAACGTAGAATCCAGGCCTCCATACATGGCGAGCCTCACAGAGACTTCAGCGCCATCATTGGTTGGAAGGCTTTGACAGACAGCATCGAGGGATACGGAGCCGAGCACGAATACACAAAACTAATTCCTGACCTCAAGGGCAAGGACCCCGATGACGCATTCTCCAGCATTCCCTACGAGAAGGGGTTCACCTTCCTCTACTACCTTGAGAAGCTGGTCGGCAAGGAAAAGTGGGACAAATTCATTCCCCACTACTTCACCACTTTCGCCCAGAAGTCTCTTGACTCCTACGAGTTCAAGGCCACTCTCCTGGACTTCTTTGCCAAGGATGAGAAGGCAACTGACAGATTGAACTCTGTCGATTGGGATACTTGGTTCTACAAGCCCGGTTATCCTCCCAAGCCCGACTTCGACACCAGCATGGTAGATGTCTGCTACGATCTGGCCAACAAGTGGGAGTCCCTGAACGGCGGAAGCTCGGACTTCAAGCCTTCAGCTTCGGACATCTCGTCTTGGTCCGCCAACCAATCTGTCGTCTTCCTCGAGAAGATCCAGACCTGGAAGACCCCTCTCTCGCCCGCTCTCGTGGAGAAGATGGGTGAAGTCTACTCTTACGCTGCATCGAAGAATGTCGAAGTCACCAGCAGATACATGATCGTTGGTCTCAAGGCAAGATGCGAGAGCGTGTATATTCCTACCACTGAGTTGCTTGGCAGAGTTGGTCGCATGAAGTTCGTGCGCCCGCTGTACAGAAACTTGAGGGAGTGCGATGAGAAGCTGGCCCAAGAGACCTTCGAGAAGTACAAGGAGTTCTACCACCCTATTTGTAAGGAGATGGCTAGCAAGGACGTGTATGGTAAGGCCCGTAGTGGTTAGACAAGTTTGAGGAATGAATGTACTGCTTACAATCCCATCGGTATCCCATTGGCCAGCGATGTCTCAAATTGAAGTTGGGCTTACCCCGTTGCAAATTCTCGATCGGTCCAAAGAATCACGAACTCTGACGCGCAAAATGTATCGGATGTTGACATCTGAAGCATACGGCCTTTATTACTGGTCAGCTTTCAATTAATTTATGTAATACCAATCCCATGCAGGGAGCAAATATGAACCTTGACACGCAATCATCACCGTGACACCGGAGCTTTGATGTATTTGCAAAACACAAGCCTTTTTCGCGTGGGGATCGAGTGCTTGTCTCGAGACTTGGCGACGTTTGTCTTTTGCACCACCTGCCACAGCAGCCTTCTCCAACCTCAGCTCATCTCATGAACAACAATCGACATTGCAAATAGTTGCGGGCGCATCTAGACGCTCATACTCAGACAAAATATATGTATGATGACTCCAGTGCTGACCGTACGTTCGAGTCTTGTTGTACTTAACCTTTGCCGCTTCTCCGTACTCCTCAGCGACGTTGGCGCCGCATACGGACGCCCAAAGCCTATATCGTCGCAGCTTACAGATGAGCAACGCGCGGCCAGCGTTCCTCGCAATTGACAGGCCACGCGTATACGGAAGGCTGGCCTCGCCCGGTCTACTCCTTCCTCGAAATGTCTTGTACCAGTGCACGTGGAGAGCCGGTGTCTATTATTCGTAAATGCCTCTTTCCGAGAATAGCTGAGGGCATGTCGGAAGTCACGCCTCCTATGGTGTCAGTTGCCTCTGTGCTTCCATATGTCCCTTTACATTCCCTCACCGAATCGATTGTTTACTACTGACCGTCTTGCTCATTTGTTATACGTCACTCATTTGATCTGTTTCTTTGCAGGACGTGTTGTGCAGAGGACTACAGCGGCGCTTAAACCGATTCTCCCTCGACAATGTCGTACCTAATGCCACATACCCCTGACAACAACCAAAATATCGACCCTCGAATTCTGATAGGAGATGCACCTCTGGATGCGGAACCGATCGCACCGGAGTCGGTGACCACCCTACCACAGCTATTCCAACACAAAGCGAAGACTCAGCCTAGCAGCATCGCATACTCCGTACAGACCGACAACGGATTGCAAACAATAACATACGCCGAAGCAGATGCCAGAGCATCATCGTTGGCCACATGCATCGCAGCTCTCTCCCAACGCACTGAAGACGACAAAGCACCAACAGTGGCTATTTGGTTGGAAAAAGGCCTTGATCTCATCCTCGCTATCCTTGCTACCACATACTCCGGCGCTACATGGCTACCTTTGGATCCAGATGTTCCTGCCGAGCGTGCTGCTGTCTGCGTGGTTGACGCTTCGGTTTCTCTGATCATCAGTGATGCAGCGCATGCTGATCAGGTCCAAGAAGTGCAAGAGCGAGTCGCTTCATCAACATCAGCTAGTAGCATATCGACGCTTCAGTGCCGCACACTCACCCAACTGACATTAGAAGTACAATCACGAGTATCGCAAGGTCTTGATGCTACTACACTCGCTCCCGTCACTGGACCCCGACCACGAGATGCTGCCTACCTCATCTACACCTCAGGAACTACTGGCATGCCCAAGGGTATCGCTATTCCACACTCTGCCGCTCTCATGTTCTCCCTCAGTGAGCGACAAGTTTTAGAAACAAGTCCTCATGACATTGTCTGGAACGGCTTCAGTCCAGCTTTCGACATGTTTGTCGAGGAAATGTGGATCACCATCGCTGGAGGTGGCCACCTTGCGATAGGTACTCGAGCTGAATGCAGAGATGTGCCAGCTTTGCCAGCAGTCTGGGCAAAGCGTGGCGTCACCGTCGTCAACGCAGTTCCAACGCTCATCGGCATCATGAACATCGCACGATCGGATGAGGGCGACTCTCTTCTTCCATCATCGATCCGTCTGATCAACCTCGGCGGTGAAGCTTGTCCGCCTGCCCTGGTCAAAAGTCTTGCAAAGCCTGGCCTTCGTATCATCAACACTTATGGTCCCACAGAGACTACCGTCACTGCCACTTGGGACGAGCTACAGCCCGATGTGCCTGTCACAATTGGCAAACCGTTACCCGGATACCATGCCTGTCTACTACCCATCTTCGATGATAGTTCGTCGGCTACTCTTGAGCCTCTTGAGTGGCGCGAGGGCGTCGAAGGAGAGCTTGCCGTTGGAGGCCCCTGTGTCGGATTAGGATACGTCGGACGTCCTGATCTGACATCAGAAAAATTCCTCAACCATCCTCTGAGACTCGGCAAAAGCGAGAAGTTGTATCGCACTGGTGATCGCGTACGACTGCAAGCAGACCGCAAAATAATCTTCCTTGGACGCATCGACACTCAAGTAAAACACCGTGGGTTCCGAATTGAACTTGGCGAGATCGAGTCCCGACTCTACGATGTGCCGGATGTACAAGCTGCAGCTGTTATCTTGGCTAACGCTGGCTCCGATGCTGCCCGTCTAGAAGCCTTTGTAGTTCTCAAGGATGGCGCTGCTCAGGATATCACCACAATCCGTCAAGTTGCGTTCGAGAGCTTGCCAGCCTACATGCGTCCGGAGGAAGTATTCTTCCTCGAAGCAAAGGAGATGCCTCGACTACCCAGTGGCAAGATTAATGGAAAAGCACTGCAAGAGGTATCGACGCGTATCAATGCTGAACGGGCGGCTGTGCGATCGAAGGATGATGACAACGACATCTCGTCAGTGCCTTCTTTCGTCGAAATGGAGGGTGTACTGGGTCTGATGCTTGCTACGTTGTCGCCGTTGTTCCCTGGAGTCCGTGTGCAGCCTGATAGTGACATTTTCACCGATCTGGGAGGACACTCATTGATAGCAGCAATTCTGATCTCACGACTGCGACAGGCAAAGCTTGACAACGATGAGACACGACCTTTCGCTTCAATTGGCCTCGCTGATATCTATGAACTCCGCACACCAGCCAGCATCTCATCTCGCTTCGAGATCTCAGAAAAGGTCAAGAACCTTCGGCTCGATCTCCAAGAAATCACCTCACTGGACAGTGACTTTGAAGGAACTGGCTCCTGGACTGGCGAGTACCTGCCCGTGTCGCAGACCAAATTCATGCTCTGCGGTATTGCTCAGCTCTTACCTCTTCTGTTCATCTTCTTCCTACAATCGATCGAGATTCTGGTTCCTTATCTGCTTTTCGACTTCCACGCCGTCGCTGGTCGCATTGGTCTTGCTATTCTGACAGCCTACGCCGTCTTTGTGGTCATTCCACCTGCTTTGAGCATTGTGGCCATTGCAGGTAAATGGTTGATCCTTGGAAAGGCAAAACCAGGCGAGTACCCTCTTTATGGTGTCTACTACTTCCGCTGGTGGTTTGCAGATCGCTTGGTCTCACTGGCAAATCCGAAGCTGATGGCCGACTCTGGACTGTACCCAATTTTCCTGCGCGCATGCGGTGCGAAAGTCGGAAAGTTCTGCCATCTTGGTGCACTCCAGATCGGTCCATGTGCTGATCTCGTTGAAATTGGAGATGACGTCGTTATCGGCGGCGATGTTGTGCTTGGTGCCTGTGTGGTGGAGAGAGGACGATTGGTGCTCCAGAGAGTTGTCATCGAGAATGGAGCATCCATCGGATCACGCTGTGTCATTGAAGGTGGTTCCACTGTCGGCGAGGAAGCAGAAGTTGCATCGCTTTCCCTGGTCCCTTCTGGCATGATCGTGCCCAGCTTCCATCGTTTCCAGGGATCACCTGCCCGCCTGGACAAAGTGAAGAAGGCCGAAGACTCTCCTCGCCCACGAGACACCAGACCGTCAAAGGCTAGAGCAACAGCCATGCTACTCGGAAACTCATTTGTCGCGTTCCTGGTCTTGCCTCTTCTCTACTTTGTGCCTCAGATTCCAGGTTTGATGCTCTTCGATGTTCTTGACATCCGTTCGATCAGTGGATGGCAACAGACCGCAATCCTTTCGGTACCCATCGCTTTCGCATATCAGATTCTGGTTTTCTTGCAGCTGCTGGTCTACCGCCATCTCTTCCTCGGACGCCTCAAGGAAGGTACTTACAGCACATACAGCGTGTTCTACCTTCGCAAGTGGTTCATCGAAAGACTGATGGATCTCGCCCTGGATGTCCTTCATCCCGTATTTGCTACCCTCTACATTGTTCCTTTTCTTAGAGCGTTGGGTACCAAGATTGGCAAGCGTGCCGAGGTGTCTACCGCTCGCAATGTATCATTCGACCTTCTCGAGATTGGCGAAGAGAGCTTTGTCGCTGACGCAGTCATCATGGGAGAAGGAGTGGTCAAGGGAAACAAGCTTACTCTGCAAAAGACCAAGCTTGAGCCTCGCGCGTTCGCCGGTAATGCTTCGGTGCTTCCTCAGGGTACTACATTGGCATCTGGCACTCTTCTCGGTGTTCTATCCATTGCTCCTCCTGCGGACACACAGATGGCGAATAACAGCTCCTGCTTTGGTTCCCCACCAGTACTGATGCCCAACCGTCAGCGCGCCGAAGGTCACGAGGATAGTCTCCTTTTCCGACCCTCTGCAGGTCGCATCGCCGCACGTCTCCTTATCGAAGGTCTCCGTATCGTCGTACCACGCTCGATCATCATTTTCGGTCTGGGCTTCGGACTGCAACTATGTCATGATGGCTATGCCAAGATTGGCGCTGTATACACTCTGCTCATGCTGCCTTTGCTCTACCTCATTCTGTTCGCATTGCCGGCTCTGCTGTTCACGGCTCTGATCAAGTGTGTTCTTGTCGGAAGGTACAAGCCTGCAGAATGGCCACTTTGGAGTCTGAATGTCTGGCTCAGCGAGGCTGTCACCAGCACCTGGGAGACTCTCACCGAACCACTTCTCGCTGTTCACTTGGTCGGTACACCATACCTCGCTATGTGCTTCCGTCTCATGGGCGTAAACATTGGTTCGAGAGTTACTTTCCTCTCCTCTGACATTACAGAATTCGATTGCGTTACACTGGGCGATGAATGTATTGTCAACAGAACTTGTGGTGCTCAAACCCATCTGTTCGAGGACAGAGTCATGAAAGTGGGCAATGTGGTTTTGGGAAACAGGGCTTGTTTGAAGCCATTCAGTGTTTGTCTTCCTGGTAGCACTATTGAGGATGAAGGTCAACTTGGCGCTTTGAGTCTTTTGATGAAGGGTGAGGTTTTGCCTAGAGGTACTGCTTGGGAGGGTGCACCTGTTGTTCCTAGAGCGAGGAGATAGAGGAACCGAGGTCGCTGGGTTGAAGGTGATTGGACGAATCGGCTGTTCCGTAAAATTAAAAGAGCATTGGGTTTTGGTATCGCTTGTTGGTATTACTTTACCGAATTAGCTGTTAGCATATTTTATAGGCGTTGCCTGTAGTCTTTTGATGTAAATATATTAGACATGATAATCAACTGTTTTCTTTCCTTCCTTTCCACTCCTTTTCCTAACTAACGTCTAGCTACACTAGCTCAATTATCGTCTTCTATGGTAAGGCGCCGGAGAGAGACTGGCTGGCGCTAGATCTTACGTACGGTGATAGCCAGTTTTCTAAGAGTACACACATGCACGACTGATTGTTTTCTTGACCACAATCGACAGACACAAGAATACAGCGAGAACCCTACAACCATGCAAGCACTCAAGACATTTGTATTTGTCCTTTCTTTTGCAATACCCCTGCAAGCTATACGTACACGTCTCCCACCATGCTCCCTACATCCCATCTCGCCTCGATTGGTATGTCCTTCCCCCATGTATGGGTCAAATTCCTCGTCCATGTTTGAATACGCTCTCTCCTCAGTCGAAGTAGCCTAACAAACCAGCTGCCAGACCCGTTGCGATCGGTACAAGACTCCAGTGCGCCCACTCCAAGCCCTTCTGTTGCTTTCTCGCTATCCATCCATCACCAAGTAGAGTGGCCACCACTGCCAGCGTAGACAGTCCCAAAGTCTTTGAGTTTCCGTAATGCCAGATAGAAACTATCGACAGTCCAAGCGAAACTTCTCTAAAGCCGTAAAGTGGAACAAGTAAGTCGGTAAGTCTTTGTGACTCGGGCGATGTTGGGGCTGCGAGACCAAATGCTCCGATGACAGAGCGTGGGCTGAAGGTTGTGTAGGATCCGCCGATGACGAGGAGGTGGCCGATGGCACCTGCGGCATAGGAAAGGTATGGAGAGTCTGAGAAAGGCATGATGAAGCCGTTTGGCAATCGCACAGAGTCGTCGTAGTGCTGTCCTTAGAACTGGCTCTGGAAATGTGGTGCGTGTTGTTTGTTGCGCAGGGAAGCCGCACAGGGAAGTTGTCTGATGTTACGACCTACTACTTTTTATATCAAAAGCTGACCGGTGCGGAGTTCGACCGTCTCGGACCTCTCGAGTTTTGAGTCCGATGTGAGAACCTTTCTTTCGCTATTGATTGTTAAGCAACTATCGTTTGAGGTATTTGGGAATTATTTGCGGACTTCTGTTCGCCATATATTGCCTCAGGTCTGTCAAGTAGGTAACGGTCTGGCGGAATAACATGCGGAAAAAAATCATCGAACGGCTTGCCCTAAGTGTCCGTGCACGCGGAGCAGTGACTCGCGGTTTCTCTTCGCGACCTTCCTCCTCGGAATAACTACACGCATCACATACTGGCTGGATGCCCAAAGCGACAGGAAGATCCCACGTATCTCGTGCTTGTGACGCATGTCGTCGTCGCAGAGTCCGCTGCCTGGTCTCGACAGAGTCAGCAACGTCATGCAAACAGTGTCTTGACCGGAGCGATACGTGCACCTACGACATACCTCATAACAGACGTGGGCCTCCTAGGGCACGTCTCAGTGCCGTCGCATCAACAAACACACCCGGAGATGTACACGAACAGGATCCGGTGCAGCATGAGAATATCCTCACACCTCACAGCGAGCCTCGCAACAATGGGCTCGAGCCGCTCACAGATGCCCCTCCAGCAAGCCATGCTTCGCTGAGCGATGACATTCCGAGTAGAAGGAGCACTGAGTCGCGGCGAGCAGGTATCTCTCCTAGTCCCCGGCCGCGTCTGGAACCGATGGTCGTGTCGCTTTGCTCTGAGCAGTTGATGGACACCGCCATACGAGACTATCTGCATCACCTCTATCCGTTGCTCCCGGTGATTCACATTCCTTCTTTCCTTCAACACCTGGACAGCGGCAGACATACAACCGATGTTCCGTTCTTGTGTTTACTTCTCTCGTTTTTCACACTTGTCTGCTCAATGTTGCCTCGCAGATTCGAACACTATAGAGCTCTTGACCCTGAATTTGGAAACGAGTTTACCCATCGACGCCAGGTGTTGGACCGGGTTCAGTCACTCATACACAAGATCCAGGGCCCAGATTACTTCGACGATCTGACGCTTGTCAAGTGGGCTTCGGCTTATTGTAGGATGAGTGCCTGCGCGTATTTGGGCCTTGTGTCGAGAGCCATGATACTGCGGTCAGAAGCAGAGACGATGCTTTTCCAATTGAATTGTCATCGGGTTGTTAGCTACACGGGATTGAATGAGATCGAGGCTCAACTTCGGAAGAAGGCTTTCTGGATGATGGTGACTGCGCGCCTGTAAGCTTAGTCTCGCCAGCTGCAAAACGTTCTAAGACCAACTTTTACCACCAGACATAAAGACATTTACGAACTGGCTTGGGATCGCCACAGCGATTTGGTCGCTCTTAGAGACAGCGATATCGACTTTCTTATACCTCACGATGTTGACGATGAGTTCATAACAGAGAACGCCGTGTCCAATCAATCGACGGATCTTCCATCGCTCGCCGCTGGGTTTAACGCAGAAAAAAGCTTGCTTAGATATCTAATCACGAGCCGAAGGGCCGAGGCTCCGAGGTCTTCTGCTAACAACACCTCTAGGACGCGTTCAGAGGTCCTGTCTCAAGATCTGGCATATCTCCTTGACGACATGCCTGCCCCGCTCGAATTGTGGCAGATAAACCACACAGAAATAACGCAAAGTCCTCTTCGAAGCCTACAGTGGAGTATACAGAGAGCGAATATCCACACAACTCATCTGTGGATTCGTGCCCTCTTTCTCAACCAAGAAGCTGAACATGTGCATTCCACGAACACACATGCAACAATCGAAGACATATGTCGGCAACTGCTCCACCTCCTTTCGACTTCCAGTCTCGCCAGTCTGGAACCGAACGGCCATGTACTTGTAAGCTCGTTTTTCTCAGCTATCGGTAATTGTTAACAGATCATGTTCTCTAGGTCATGAAGATTCGACAAATAGCCGCGAGCCTTGCCGGCAATGATTTTGACGATCACCGAAGCGAGCAAGTCAAGAACAGGGCGAAAATCTATTTGCAAAAATTTGCTGCTCTCTTGGCTGAGCTGGATCACAATTATACCGATGACTTACAATTGGATTCCTCCAGTCTGCTGCTAAGTCGATCAGTACCCGTGCCCTGAACTTTCTAGAAGCCACAGAGTCAGTCCAAGAAATGGAAAGTCCCATCGACGTAGAACCCTCAGAAGCAATGAATCTCAGGAACTTGAAATTGCAGATCGTGTGTCCAACAACTGAATCCCTTGATCTCCACAGAACTCAATATAGTTCGGGCCCCTCGAGCATCGAGAGATGGGAGCGATCTGATAAGATCTCTGCCAAGTTTCGCTCATCTAGCCGAATGTGGGGCGATCTGCATTGTTGGCACGCATTGGCAATTCACAATTCATCACAATTCATCACAATTCATCACAATTCTGTGAAGCAACTCAATTCATTCCAATCTTTAGAAAAGCTGAAGCAATTCAATTTGATGCAAAGGCCAGAGTTGTATTGAATTGGTTATTGACCACACTGAGTGTGAGGCACACTTTCTGTATAGCTCGGAGAGAATCCTCCAGGGCTCGGGACCCACAATCAGGTCATCTCCGGCATGCATTGACTCAACCACCAAGGTGCGTTAATCTCGCAAGGCAGCAGCATTCTTCAGGAAGCCATATGAGATGTTTATCTTCCATAATGTGACATCTCACTCATTGACCATGCCCGACATGGACGTCACTCCTCAAGACTTCGTCCTCGACAGTCGGCGACGGCTTGCAAGTAAACACGAATCTCCCTCGAGAATACCACAAACGCAATTATCTGACTCGAAAACTACAGGTCCAAATGAGCGTCGATGCATCGCAAGACAAGACATTGGACATCAGCGAAGACTGATTGTCGGAGCTGTTTACACATCTGACAGCCATGACGATGTAATTGCTCTCAAACATGGTAAACAGCCATTTCTGCAAGCTCTGAGATACTGTATAGGAGCTCATCCTCTACTGAGTACTGCAATTCTCGATGCCGATACCGAAGCTCCTGAATTTGCGACGCCGAAAGTTCTGGATCTGGATAAACATCTAGAAATCTTGGTCGCTGAGGATATTCCCGAGGAGCAATACATCGAGAAACTACTTGCCGAAATCAGCGATGAGAAATTCGAGGCTCTGCATACCACACCTCCTTGGAAAGTGGTTTTGACGGCCTTGCCTTGTCAAGAGACTTCTGGGAAGTCGAGGTTACTGGTTCTATATACCAATTATCATTCCCACGGAGATGGAAGATCTGGACTTGCCTTCCAAGACTCGTTCTACAAAGGACTGTCAGAGTATATTTCGTCAACACACGAAGATCACAGCAGTCTTGAAGGCACTATTTGTAAGCCTCCGACAACTCCATTACTGCCACCCATCGAGGAAGGAGGCGGGATGACGCTATCGTGGTCATATCTGCTGTCGCCTTTACTCGGCACCTATCTACCCAAATCCATCGTCTCATACCTAGGTTTACGAGATAGCTGGCTTTCTTCAGAGGCCGATTTCTGGCGTGGAGAAAAGACGTCTTTCGATCCAGAGAACCATTGTACAGGACTGGTCCTCATCACTCTCAATTGCTCCATCAAAGAAAAGATACTCCAGACATGTCGAAACAACCACACAACATTTACCGGCTCACTTCAACACCTAGTCGCACGCGCCTTAACCGCACCCGACGGCGGCGCCCTCTCAACCTCAACTTTCCTAGCAGGTGTTGCCATCGACATGCGCCATCTTTTCCCAGGAATATACTCAAAAGCAAGTATGATGAATTGCGTCACCGGCCACAGCGAACTAATCCACTCCTCCCACCTCCAAGAACCAGAAAACTGGGCCTCGGATCCATCATCCCCGTTCTGGAAAGCAGCCCAAAAGACATCGAAGAGTTTGAAAGTCGCAGCTGGTACTTTGCATAATCAACCTATTGGACTATTGCAATATCTTAAAGCTTTTCGTCCTTGGACTGTTGGTCTGGTGGGAAAGGAACGCGATATGTCGTTTGAGATTAGCAATTTGGGTGCTTTCTCCCCATCACTTGCACTCGCGGAACCTCAAGAGCCGAGTCTGTTGGTAATGGAGAAACTTATGTTTTCTCAGCCAGCCAAAGCTTCGGGAAGCTTGTTGGATTTCAACGCGGTCTCGGTCGAGGGTGGCCCTCTTGTTTTAACTATCACATGGCAGAAAGGTGTTTTAGGTGTGGGGGATGCGAAAGAGGAGGAAGACTTTGTGAGAAGTGTATGTGGCAAGTTGGAAGAGTCTCTTGCTGAGATTGCTAACGGCGGTTTGTGATCAAGTAGTGAGAGGGAGTCGGTTGACATATGTTTGTAATAAGGACTTCGTATTCTTGGGTTTTCAAGCGGTGAACGACCGACTTCCATTTTCTCGCAGAGCACATCTTGACGAGATGGCGTCTATGGCACTCACTCAAGGAGTCGAGAGATAGCTTGCAGAAAAGGAGGAATGGGTCATTCGGGTCATGATTGTTGCTTTAGGATGGTGTGGTTTGGTGTGAGAGTATCAATGCACAAACATCATTTCCATTATCCTTTCGTGATCTCTACGAGCTTCCAATCAGCTGTTCTTCGATCAGCTGATGATGAAGATGTTTACAACGGATGAGACTTGAGTCATCACGCGGAACTTCATTTGCAATGGTTCGGGGATTGAGGAGTTGATTTTCAGAGATGCCATCCTCTGGGACAGCACAAATTGGACCTCGATCATGTCGAGGGTGCAGCAGTCTCGTATGGCACAGCCTGCAAGCTCAAGATATCCGCATAACCGTAGGATCGCATACTGCTGTCGTTTGCCATGTTCTCGCCCCAGACACTCAGATCTTTCATCAGTGCGTCCAGATTTTCCTGGTGGCTCAAGTCGATGGGCTCGTGGCCTTCACTGATCTGGCGTAATTGTGCACCAGCAGCGATATTGGTGAGACCGAAGTTGTTCTCGTCAATGATCTGCTTTACAGCGCCTGTGACCTTTCCTTCGAGGATGTCCTTGCATAGATGAGGCTCCTGTGCAAGAGGACGTGCGAGACCAACGCCATCAACAGTTTTAAGTGCGTCGACCATGGCACCGACTGTCCTCAAACCTCCAGTGATGTAGGTCTTTGTCTTAGAGAGAACAGGAGCAATCATTTCGGCAAACTCGAGAAAGAAGCCCTCGCGCTTCTTGGTGGACTCGCGTTGGTGCCCAAATGCAAGTTTTTCGAATGTGCCACCGGATAATTCGACAAAATCGAATCTGTTGTCCTCCAAGATTCTGCATATCTCCTTGGCCTCTTCTGGGTTTAAGCCTTTGTCCTGAAACTCGACCGAGTTGAGCTTGATGCCCACGATGAATTTATCAGATACCCGTTCGCGAATGGTTTTGGCGATATTGACAATAATTCGAGCTCGGTTCTCAGTCGAGCCGCCATAGTCATCAGTGCGGAGGTTTGTGGTAGGAGAAAGGAATTGAGCGAGGAGGTATCCGTGGGCTGCGTTGAGCTCGATCCCGTCGTAGCCAGCCTTCTCGAGGTACTCTGCTGCGTGGGCAAAGCCGTCGATGATATTTGCGATGTCTTCATCAGTCGCAGCGCGAGGCTTTTCAAAGGTCGAGCCCATGATGTTGCCTTCAAGCTGGACATCACTAGCAGAAATGGGATGCTTCTGTATATTTGATTTGACCTGTCGTCCTGGGTGAGATACCTGGCCAACGAACAAAGAGCCATGTGCTTTGGCGACTGTTGCTATCTCTTTGAACGCCTCGAAACGCTCGCCAGAGAACCCGGATGTGCGGGAAATGATGGCATTTCCAGCCGCTTCGAGGTGCTCGTAGTCAATCAGGATGTTGCCTGAGAGGATGAGACCAATGCCGCCCTCTCCGAAAGTTCTGTACAAGTTGATGAGGTTTCTGGATGGCACACCTCGAGCCCCAAGATCCTCGGGATCCCAACTAGACATGAGTTCAGTCATGGCTCCCTTGAGAAAGCGGTTGGGTGCTGTCCTTCCAGAGAATTCGAACTTCAATGGTTGATCCAAAGAGGTAGCATCCGTGCCATAAGATTCATGTCTCGCTGCTGGAGCCATAATGTTCCTGATATTCGTTGATCGACGGTCTTCTGGGAGATTGTTTGTAGGTGTTCTGGGTTGAAAATAGAAATTGGTTTCGTGGGCCTTTGAGAGACAAGTTACAGGTGTAAATTTTGATATCTTTGTGCCAAAGCTCTCGTGTAGGTAGATGAACCTTACAAATCATTTTCGGACATCGTCACTTCCAAAGACTTCGACGTTGGGACTCATGATCCTTGCCACTCAACTTGCCCAGCATTCTGGTGGAATCTCAGCTGATCATTGGGCTAGTGTGCCCGATAGCTACTGCAGGATGTTGTCAGCCCAGCCACTATTGACATGCTCGCATTTCTAAGCAGCAACTTCTCATAGCTTCATCCCGACTCTAACTTTGACTCTGAGCTGTTTCATAGGATATGTATTACAAAGCTGATGATTCAACATCTCAATTTTTCGGCATGAGCAATAGCACGGACTCCAATGCCGAGTCGTTATTTTATGACCTCATTGACAATTGATTGTTGGTCGTCACTATAAGGGCACGACACGCTCGTACTACTTGTTCGATGGGATTCCAACCACAACATGACAATCATATCCAAGCCAACCTCCCACCACGAACCAAAAAGATGACGATAGCTCTCACCAGTGCGACAGGCAAGCTGGGCGGCGGCGTGCTGCATGATATCCTCGAGAACAAACTCATCGATACCGAGGAGCTAGTTGTTTGTGTATGACAAAGTTTACATCTGTTCATGATACCTTCTGATCATCTTGCCAGACATCTTCGGACCCGAAAAGCTCGCGTTTCGATGACCTTCGCTCTCAAAACATCGAACTGCGCCAAGCCAACTTCGACGATGCCTCCTCGCTTGAAAAAGCATACTCGGGATGCGAAAGACTTTTTCTCGTTTCGTCGCCACTAGTTGAAATGGACTTCAACGACGCACCCCTGTGGCAAGGTCGCGAGAAACACCACCGCACTGCCATTGATGCTGCTGTCAAAGCGGGTGTACAGCACATCTACTATACATCACTCGCATTTGGCGGCCAAAGCAAGGCAGGCGTTATGCGTGCACATGTGCGCACAGAAGCATATCTGCATGAACTTGAGAGAGCAAACAAGGTCAAGGCAACAATCATCAGGGAAGGTCTTTACAGTGACAATTGGCCACTGGCTTTCGGGTACTACTTCGGCTTGAAGGACGAGACTCGTGATGAGATCGTTGTCGCAGGTGATGGTCCTCTGAGCCTTGCCAGCATCGCGGATATCACTTTCGGAACAGCAAAAGTACTCGCTGCGCCGAGCGAGCAATGGAGCGGGAAGACGGTAACGCTCAGTCTGAGACAAACTTGGACGTTGCAAGAAATGGCAGACCTTGTCAGCAGAGTGAAGGGCCAGAAGGTCCACTTGACTGTTGTTAGCAAGAAAGAGTTTGACGACTACTATACTGGACGAGGTTTAGATAGGGCAAGCGTGGAGTGGTGGAGTAGTGCGTACGACTCATTCAAGGAAGGAGAATGTGCTGTCGATGATCCCACGCTTGAGAATCTGTTGAAGGAGGCCGGGAGAATCCCAGAGATGTTTGAGACGACTGTCAAGAATATGTTGGGGTAGGGAGCTTCCACTAGTCAACTAGCTTAGAAATCTGAATGGTGTTCTTTTTCTGCAGTTTCTGCTTCTTCGTCTGTAGCGTATACTGGCGGCGCCAAAAGGACTAGAGGACAGTAGTGTAGAGTAGCACAGCCAAGTCAGGGTCATATTTGGAGTTGCTAGTAATTCTAGCTGATACACCCAGCTGATATACGATCAAGTATCAACGCTGCATGATGACATTGACATTATTGTTCCTTCTCGTGCGACAAATGATTTTCCGGAGAGATCATACTCAGAGATGTTGTATGAAGCGAGCGCGATTCTGTGATCAACTTGCCACTCAAGGAGCTTCACGACACTGACCGTGGTTGATGAATATAGAGTTTTCCTTCAAGCGAACGTCGGAATATCTCCCGGAATTACTTCCCACACCAACGCCCAAGATTTTTCCGATATCTGCGGATCGATGCTCCGTATGGTACCGTATGGTACGGTACGGAGAGCCAAGAGATCAGCATTCGTAGCTTCCAGACGAACTCTCCTCGGACGCCCCGTTGACACCTCTAGCTGAGTTTTTTTCGCGGAAGTTTAAAGATCACCTCACGACGTGACTTATCAATCAAACTGACCGTTGAATCAGCAATGCGACTTACCAAGCAACTTGAATTACCAAGCAAATGTGAGCTACCAATCCAGTCCATGAAGTTACCCAAGATCGTCCATAGCACATTTATATAAGGGAATGATCGACCCTTCACACCAATGCTGGTTCTACAACTTCATCTAATATTCTCTGGTCTCCTAACGAATATACTCAACCATGTCATCCAATATGCAGAAAGCAATCTTGGTTCACGAGATCGGTAGACCAGTACGTCTTGGAGAGCGAGAGATTCCCTCGCCCAAGGCTGGCGAACTTCTCGTCAAAGTGACTTCAGCACAAGGTATGCCATAGGCTGTACATCGAGGAGTTGCACATGATTGACCTGATACTCCAGTCCTACCTCACGATGCCTATGGTCGCGATCACGGTCTCTTCATCGCCGAAAAGCTGCCCTGCGTTCTTGGAAGCAGTCTCGCTGGCATAGTGGAGCAACTCGGACCTGATGCAAGCCCCTTCAAAGTCGGCGACCACGTCTTTGGAATCAGCAACATGACAAGCCCGACTGCTGATCAAGCCGGTCTGCAACAGTATGCAATTCTGCAAACCGACTCGATTGCCCATGTGCCCGAGAACATCACCGACGACCAAGCTGCCACCTTCCCAGTGAACATCGCAACTGTCGCTATCACGCTGTTCACCAAAGACTTCGGATTCGAGTTCCCAGCTCCTTGGGAGGACAAGTCATTTGGCCTTGCAGATGAGCCGATCGTAATCCTCGGCGCTGGAACAAACGCTGCAAGACTCTTCACCCGCGTCGCGACCAAGGTCTTGGGTGTCAAGAACATCATCGCGGTAGCAAGTCTGTCGAACGAGTCCGAATTGTCGGAAGCAGGAGCCTCGCACATAATTGATCGTCACCTTTCTGAAGACGACATCATCGCCCAGGTCCACAAGGCAGCCGGTGGAGCAGAGAACGTTACCAGAATCTTCGACTGTGCCAGCTGGGATCACCATCTTGCTGCCGCTCTGTTTGCAGAAGGCAAACCCTCTAGACTCACCACACTCCATCCTGTGGACGAGGCCAAGGTGCGCGAAGACAGGCCTTTGTGCAGAGCGACGCTTGTCCAGATGACCAACGCCAACCTCGGATCGTATGCAAAGTCCTTCTGGCAAACTTTGCCGCGTTGGATTGAAGCTGGCATCATACGTCCCACGGCTTTCTACACCATCGATGGATTGGATGCAGATGCTGTCGACAAGCAACTTGATCAATACGCAGCTGGCAAAGGACTTACTCACCTCATCGTTCATCCTTGAACTATACGACAAGTAGAATTCAGTGTGTTATAGCCTTGGGCCAAAATATGTCTTCTAGCAAGATATGTCGGGTATATAAACTTGTCAGCGTAGTCAATCACAGTTTCGTATATCTGATTCAGAATGTGTTGAAACATCGAAGTGCCTCAATATTGTCCAGCTGACACCGCAAGAGGTGTGACGAGGTATTTGATAGAGTATGTATATCAGCAATCAAAAGAGAACAGGAGAAGCGGGGATACAGAAGCAGTACGAACTTCAAATCATGCCACCCAGACCAGCAGGTATTGAGACATAGGACGAGTCGAGACAACTATCTTATTCAAGTAGTTGTGGCGATGGATCTGGAGTTCATGCCTCTCAAGTCTTAGCTCTTCCCATGTCTTAACTCCCCCTGGCATATATTATACCACCCATCTGTTCGCTTACAGCTTATTGAGAAATTTGGCTATGAATGTTTGTCGAAGTACAATAGTCTACGTAATCAGACAGGTCGCATAAGAATTGCCTGGAGATCATCTTGTACAAGGGCACTAGCGTCAACGTCCGGAATAACCACCCAAAGAGGCAAAAACACCTCCGATGTAACTTCCTCCGATGCTTATATCAAGCTAAAGCTATTGAACGACAAACATCATCATTTGAATTTCATCAATCAAACTATGCGCACCGAGGCATCCTGAGCTTCTCTAACTGACTAAGCATGTACCAATTCCATGATAGCGTGATCAACTCGACAAAACATCTACGCCTCGGGTAAACTTTTGATAGAGTCATCAAGCTACATTGCTGATAAATCCGACCTTTTGTTTCCAAATCAACACGAATAATCTCCATAACCGTCGCTGCTTCCTTGATGCTTAAGAATCGTTGTGTGTTCCTCTCCAAACTCCCCATCGACACAAATTTTGTTTCCACCACTGAACCGCAAACTGCAAACACAATGTCCAAATCAACCATCTTCATCACCGGAGCCACAGGTTTCATCGGCGCTCAAGTCACCTTATCCGCCCTTCGCGCTGGCTACAATGTCAAGTTAAGCGTCCGCCGCGAAGCTCAGATCGCATCACTGCGTCAAGCTTTCCACAAGTACACCGATAACGTATCCTTACGCTGGTTCCCGATTACACAATACCAGAAGCTTTCGATACAGCACTTCAAGGTGTTGATTTTGTCATTCATGTGGCTTCGCCGCTGCCAAATGGGAATGAAGATCTTTTGACGCCAGCTGTCAAGGGCACGACTTCAGTATTGGAAGCTGCGTTAAAGGTGCCTTCGATTAAGAAGGTCGTCATTACTGCGTCGGTTGCTTCGCTAGTTCCTTTGGATAAGTATGTTGATGGTACTGTTGTAACTGGTAAGTTGTTTTTCTGCAACTAAATTGCGACTATATTGCTGATAATCTGTAGAGGACATTTCAGCAGAGGAACTCCACTTCGACGATTCTATCGTTCCATCCCTGGACCCAGGACGCCAATATCGAGCTAGCAAGATAGCTTCGTATCTCGCCACTTTAAACTTCATCTCAAGCCATCACCCACATTTTTCAGTGGTGACTTTACATCCAGTATATGTGTTCGGCCACAACCTACTCCAGAAACATGCAGACGAAGTATCTGGAACTAACAAAATGCTGTTTAACTCTTTTATCTCGGACGCACCTCTCTTTGCACCGTACAGAGGTGTTCACGTCGATGATGTGGCTGAAGCACATATTAGAGCTTTGAGTCTGCCTTCAACACCGATATCCTCTTATCTTCTGTCCGCAAAAGCTAGAGCTTGGGAAGAGGTGTTGGAGTTTGTGAAGCACAAGTACCCGGAACAGGGATTCAAGACGAAGCCTGAGGAGGGAGATTTACTGATTGTAAAGACGGAAAAGGCGGAGAACGAGTTGGGGTTCAAGGAGTGGAAGGAGATGGAGGTGCAGGTTAGTGACGTGATTGAGCAACAGATAGAGCTGCGTCGTGTCTCATCAATCTAGACACAACAGGGGGCCTGGCTTATCTATCAGCCGCCATTGATGGCAACAGCATGTAGCAATAGAGCACTAGAACCAAGAGAGACACCACATCAAAAATAGGCACCACAATCAGAACTCTTCACGTTGAAGTCAAGCAAGTCAATCATCAGATGCAAAGAACTATGATATCTCAAATTCAATGTTACTTTTCGTCTTCATTATCTGCCTCTTCCTCACATCCCCTCATACGAAAAGTAAAAAAAATGCAAACGCCAATATATAAAACTCAAATCCCTGTTGAATGGGGGTATCTCTTTCGCTTTTTGTGCTTCATGCTTCGTTAAACATAGATTCTGTGTTGGAAACGCCGTTGAAATGCTGTTACGCCTGTAAAAGGCTTCGTTGCTCATGGTTTGTGTGTTGAATATCTTCTTGTTGAAGAAGATCGTAATGAGAAGTTTGTTGTAAAACTCTCAGTGTGTGTGAATGCTGTAAAGGGAAAACAAAACGGAAAAAAGGAAAAGTGGCGGTGATAAGATGTCCGCGTTCTGGTGGTTAGCTCGGTTGCTTAGACATCGACAGAGGGTCCGGCACCAGTATTGTGGGCTGGTGCATCCTTGGGCTCAGTGTCGGGCTTTTCGTCCGCGCCGTTGATCTGAGTCTCCAGCTTCTTGTGCACGCTGTCAGGAATCTTGGTATCGGTGACGTCGCCGTTAGAAATCTTTGGCTCTTCTTTCTTCTCTTCGTCGTGCTTGTCACCATTGGTGGTGCCATTGGTTTGCTGAGGGACCTCGGGAGCCTGGATCTCCTTGTCCAGGTCGGGAACCTCGAGGTTGTCGAAGAGAGGGAAAATACCACGTTGCTCGCGGAAGTCGTTGTTAACGATGTTGACGAGGTACCAGTTCTGCATCAGGTCGTTGATGACGTAGCGGGAAGGGGTAGTGGCATCGTAGCAGCGAGACCAGTCGGATCCGAGACGGTAGAACTCATCTCTCCAAGCAAGGAAGGATACAGTCTCCACGATGGTAGGCTGTACGATCTCCTTGCCAGGGAAGACACCCCAGGTGACAGCGTTAGGACCTTCATCAGGAGAGTTGGTCTTCAGATCACCGTGCTGGTTCACAGCGAAGTATGTGATGTTGGGATTGCGCTCCATGCGAGTGATAAGCTCGGTAATCAGTTCAGGTGAAACCAGAACTTCGAGGTAAGCCTTCTGGTAGACGTAACCGTTGCGAGGACCCCAACCGTAGACAGGGTGGCTCGACTTGGCGCCGTCTACGGGAGGCTGCGAGTTGATAGTCAAGAGACCGCGCTGATTAAGGTCAATCAGGTCAAGACGGAGAGCATCTGCTTCGTCGGTGATGGGACTTTCACTCCAAGGCAGGGACTCGACTTTGCCTTGCATGTAGTTGGCGAAGAGGGTAGCCACGTCGCGGAAGGACTTGGGCTCTCCCCAAAGCTTGCGGTTCTGCTCGTTGGTACCCTTCAGACCAATACCATACGTGTCCAATTCTCCGTAAGCAGGAGATCTACTGTCACCCCATCTGCCGTTAGGAAACTCGTCCCAATCCTGAGTACGAGCAATGTATGAGCGGTTGCGGTTGCGCCAGAAGATAGGACGGACGTTTTCCTCGCGACGGTTGAGACCAAGAGACTGCCTCCAGGGAAGAGGCTTCTCGAGAGGAGTTTCTTGCGAGGGAGTAATGCTGAGCTCTTCCAAGATCATGCGAGTGGATTGAGCCAGGTTCATAGTGTAGAAGTGCAAGTGCAGAATGCCGTTGTCTAGCAGTTTGCGACACAGTTCGACCACCAGACCAGTACCAACATCCCTGACAGCGGAGTCATCGTTCTTTACAGGCTCGAGAGCCTCGTGCCAGTGAGGAGGGACGTGAATGTTTGACCAGTTGGCGCGTCTCAGGAATGCAGCGTGAGTAGAGATGGGCATAATGCCGGGAACAATGGGAACGTCAATGCCAGCGGCTCTGACCTTCTTGACCCAGTCGAGGAAGATATCGGCGTCGTAGAACATCTGAGTGACAATGAAAGTGCCACCAAGATCAACCTTCTCCTTCAAGTGCGTGATCAGCTCTTCGGGGTCATCGTTGTCGTCGCAGCCCTCGGGGTAACCAGCGACACCAATGTCGAAGTGGTCGCCGTAAGTCTCCTTGATGTACTTCACGAGATCCTTTGCATATCTGAAGCCTCCACTGGTGGCCTCCCACTTCTCCTTCTCACGCGGCGGGTCGCCTCTAAGAGCGAGAATGTTTGTACAGCCTGCATCATGAGCCTCCTTTAGCGCCTCGTCAATCTTTGACTTGGGCATATCGGTGCAAGTCAAGTGCATGCAAGTCTCGAGACCGTAGACGGTTTGAGCGACCTTGACCATCTCGCAGGTGAGCGAGGCGTGTCTGCCGCCTGCTCCCCATGTGATGTCGATGAAGGAGGGACCAAAGTTGTGCATACGGTCCATGCGGTCGTAGAGGTTCTGCACACCCTGGGCCGTCTTGGGAGGGAAGAACTCGAACGAGTAGGTCGACTTCTTCTCCTTGGCGGCCGCCTGGAGTTTTGCTGAGATATGCATGTTGGTGGTTGTGGAAGGGGATGCGGATGCGGATGAAGGTGTGTATATGTGGTGAGGGATTAATCGAGGGCGAATCTAACGCGGCGGTGAAGTTGTCTGTGGCGAGCGATTAGTTATTTGGCCACGAAGAATAGAACGAAGAAGATGAAGATTGGGACTCGATCCATGGCTTGTTTGTCCGTCCAGTCCGCACATGTCGTCCGGTGGAAGTGTTGGTACCATGGACGATTGGGAATTGTTTGTGGCATGGGCTGGGGAAGGTACCTACGCTTAGGATTGTTCTTTCCTTATTCTCTGTTTGTGTCGACACAAAGAAGCCAATGGAGTGTATCAATCTAACCGAAATATCTCTTGCGCGCCCACCTATCAGCCAGCACTCTAGACATAAAGTGAATGGAAGGGGAATGAGAGGGAGAAGGGAAGAAAGTTTTCCAAGTGCATGACGCCGATGAATTGGCACCTCGAAGGCACGATGCGAAGGGAGATGCGGTCTGTGCGTTGCTGAGAGGGCTCATTCGTGCTTTCCCCGCCGCCGCTTTCGCTGGGTCGTGCTCCTGCCCCCGAACGGACGACAACAACAACATCGAGAACATCGTCCCTTCCTAAACAGGCATCCCGGTTCTAGTCAATATAAACACTCAGCGTGTACATCTTTTCCAATTCTTCAAGCTTCTGCCTCTCTCCTGACTCCCTCTACATCAAGCTTCCTCATTAACGACACGTCTACCTGCGGGACATAACCTCCCCCATTCCGTTGAACCCCACACGAACCGCGCAGTACGAAATTCAAAAATGTCATCGACATCCGCAGTCGGACCCCGCCGAAAGCTCGTGGGCACGAGCCTGAAGATGTACTTTGACCTCACCAAAACCCTAACCTATGCCGCCGACCTCGCAAACATCTCCTCTCTGGCAGCAAAAAACAACATCGATCTCTTCATCATACCAGACTTTGTGTCTTTGCTGCCAGTCAAGGATGCTTTGAAAGGCACCGAGGTTCAACTAGGTGCTCAAGATGCGTTTTGGGAAGATGCGGGGGCGTTTACTGGAGAGGTTTCTTGCAGGACGTTGAAGCAGGCTGGAGTCAGCATTGTGGAATTGGGTCATGCAGAGCGAAGACGTCTGTTTGGAGAGACTGATGCCACGGCTGCGAAGAAAGCTGCTGCTGCGTGTAGGAATGGTTTAATTCCTCTGGTTTGCATTGGTGAAAAGACACATGGCAAGATTGCTTCTCAGGCTGTGGGTATGGCTATTGAAGAGTGCAGACCTCAAGTTATGAGTTTGCTGCAGGCTGTACCTGATGATGCTGAGGTTGTTCTTGCGTATGAGCCTGTCTGGGCTATTGGTGCGAGTGAGCCGGCGGATCCTGATCATGTTGTTGCTGTGACGCAGCAGATCAGGAAGATGGCCGAGGGACGCAAGGGTCTGACGAGGATCTTGTATGGTGGAAGTGCTGGTCCAGGAACTTATGACAGACTCAGAGAGGGTGTCGATGGCTTGTTCCTGGGACGCTTTGCTCACGATGTGAAGAATCTTGAGCAAGTCATCAAGGAGATGAGCGATTGATAGACAGCAAAGAGTGAACATCCTTCGTGTTGGCTATGAAATGCAATATCATCATAATGCTAAATGCATTACCACTCTCCACACTCTACCTAATCTTGTACAAGCATGGCTTGAGCGTCTTGGTCTCATCCTCGACACTGACCTCCTTGGTCTCTTCCTCGACAAATTTCTTGAACTTCGGCTTCCAAGTTCCAGGCTCGGCCTTTCTCTCTGCACCAGCCTCTTGCACGTTCTTGCCTACCACAGGCGCAGCAGCCTTGATAAACTCCATCTTGACAAACATCTTGTTGCTCAAATCCACAGACTTCTCGTCCTTGAGCACAAAGCCTCTTCGTCGCAAAACCTCAACAAAGCCAGAGACATCAGTCTCTTCGTTCGATTTTGTAACCACCTCATCGACATGCTCGCGAAGAGCAGCTTCTTCCTCCTCAGCAGTGAGTTTGGCACGTGTGGCATCCGCCGCCTTTGCCTTTGCAGCAGCTTTACGGCGGTTACCCACACTGTGCTCGACAACCTTCTGACCACCCTTGCCCTTGTCACCTCCCACTCTTCCAAATCTCGACTTGATCTCTGAAATCCAGAGTTCGCCCTTCCAATGCAAGATTCTGTATGCCTCTTCGATGAAATCAATCCAATTCGTTCCCATGAGAGCCAAGCAGAAAATAGCTACATCCATGCTTCCATCTGCACAGGGCAGGTTTGCGATATCGGCTTTTGTGACAAACTTGCTCGGTGATTGCAGATCGTACGAGGCGATTTTGAGGTTGTAGCGAACGCCGCTGCCGTCTTCGTGGAAAGTGGCAGCTAGTCTTGCGTCTCCACAGCCCAAATCTGCAATGTTGCAGGTGCCGTGTGTGCGAGGTAGAGGGTTTGCTTTTTCACCAGTTGCGGGCTCCTCCTCTTCCTTGGGAGCCTTTCCTCTCTTAATCTCGCGGAAGGCTTTGTTCTGGTTGTAGACCTTGACCTTTGCGCGGTCGCGGATGGAGCGAATGAAGATATCGACGGGGTTCTCTGGCCATGTGGTGACCTGCTGGCGGAAACCTGAGTGGTAGTCGTCGAACATTTCGGGGTTGTCTGCGAAGAGGGCGAGCGAGGTGGCCGAGGGTGCGGTGTACAGAGTCTCGTTCAAATGGCGGAAACGGGCAGAGATGAGCTTCTGGCGCATGGCAATTTGCATGGGGGTGAGTTTAGCGTTGACGGGCAGCGAGGGAGGAGCAGCGGGTGTGTTGGCGACGACCTTGCCGGCATCTGCTGCAGCGGCTTCCTTCTCCTTCTCGTCTCTTTGCTTTTGGCGCTTCTTGTTCTTTGCCTTTTTGCTGTCTGATGTTGCTTGCTTCTCTTCTGCGGCGGGCTTCTCCTTCTTCTCTCCTTCGACTACGGCCTTCTCATCGTCTGCGCCAGGTGCAGCAGCAGACTCGTCTCCAGCGTCGGTCTTTTCCTTCTTCTCAATCTTGGGCTTTTTGGGGGCCTTCTTGCCCTCGATGGTTGTGGCCCACAGGTCGCCTACATTCGAGTCGTTGACATCTCTGGGAGTTCTATCCTTGCCTCCTCTCTTTCTCTTTTTGTTCTGTCCTGAGGGTCCATTTGTGCCGTCTTCAGGCTTTTTGGCGGCGGGCTGAGCGGCTTGCTGTGTTTTGAGCGCCTTGGAGTCGACCGACCATCCTTTTACTGCGAACATGATTGTAGGTTTGGTTTGCGTATGAATGTGGTCGTTCCAAGATCAAGGTCAGATATTTTTTGGTTATCGGTACTGCCGGGCGGTCGCTAGCAAGGTATTGTCTTGGCGTTTTCGAGCCCGCTCCCGACCACTTTGCGCTCTTCGATGAAAGTTAGCAACCAATAATTACAGACGAAATTCAGGCATAAGCATCAGGCATATTGACCTTTGAAGGATCTGATCATGTATGGTGCGACACGAGCTATTGGCTCGAGCGCGACCCTGTAAGCCAATGACTTCCCACCATACATATTGACCTGCATCCTTTGGTGCCCATCATGCCCGTAAGCGATCCTCTAAACATCCGACAAATGTCAGCATGGCATTCTCAACATCTCTATCTGAACAGATAAGTACTATTTCTTCGTTGCCCTCGAGAATTCATCATCCTTTTTTTCTTTTCCCCTCGTCGCCATGTCTGTGATCAATACTACGCCCCTAGTGCTATGGCCGGCTTTGTACTTTTTGATCGGTGTCATCATTACCAAAACATGGTACGACTGGACCATGAGGAGAGAAAATCTGCCCCTACCACCAGGGCCCAAAGGACTGCCATTACTTGGAAACCTTACAGACCTACCCACTGGTACAGTACCCGAGTTTCAGCACTGGCTCAAGCACAAAGATAAATATGGGCCTATCAGCTCCGTCACTGTCCTGGGTCAAACCATGGTTCTAATCCACGACAGGAAGTTGGCTCATGAATTACTTGTTGAACGTGCGAATATACACTCGGGCAGACCTAAGCTGAAGTTTGGCTTCGAAATGGTGGGGTGGAATAACACAATGGCTGGCAAGCAATGCAACTCTACTTTCAAGCTATATCGAAAGTACACGCATCAACAGCTTGGCTCAAAGGCGTCGGTCGAGAGATACAACAAAGTCCAAGAGACGGCTGTCGGTCGCTTCTTGTGGCGTGTCAAGCAAGACAAGGGAGCAGCTTTGACCCAACACCTCAAAACTGAAGCCGGCGAGTTGATTCTCAAAGTAGTCTACGATTACACCATTGAGCCTTTCGAGAAAGACCCTCTTGTCGATCTGGTGGACGAGGCCATGGAACAGTTCAGTGAAGCTACAATACCGGGTCGATGGATGGTAGACGTTTTCCCCTTTCTCCAGCACATGCCTAGTTGGATACCCGGCACTGGTTTCCAAAAGACCGCAGTAGCATGGAACAAGACTCTCTTGGATGTAGCCGACATACCTTATGCCTTCGCCAAGCAGCAAGGCAAAACCAAGCAAACCAATCAAGCAGACTTTGTCACAAAATCTCTCGAACAAGCACAACAAGAAAAGACACTGGACACCACAGACGAGCACGCAATCAAATGGGCAGCAGCATCCATGTACCTAGGCGGCGCAGACACCTCCGTCTCAACCATGAACGCCTTCTTCCTCGCAATGAGCATGTTCCCCTCCGTGCAACTCGCAGCCCAAGAAGAAATCGATCGCGTAATCGGAAGCACTCGCTTGCCCACACACGCAGACCGTGAAAACCTACCTTACCTCAACGCTATAGCGGAAGAAGCACAACGCTGGCACCCTATAGCGCCTATGGGCCTTCCTCACGCAACCGATACCGAAGATACCATCTCCGGCTACCGCATTCCCAAAGATTCTCTCTTGTTGCCAGCGATTTGGTGGCTCACTCGCGACCCTTCCATCTACCACTCCCCCGAATCCTTCAAACCCGAACGCTTTTTACCTCCCTACAACGAACCCGCCGCAACATCCTTCACCTTTGGCTTTGGAAGAAGAATATGTCCTGGTCGTGTATTAGCGGATGCTTCTTTATTCCTTACTTTTGCACAGTCGCTTGCTGTGTTCAAGATTGATAAGCAGGTGGATGCAGAAGGCAGGGTTGTGGAACCGAAACATGAGTTTATGGGTGGTATTGTGGCGTATCCGGGGGCATTTGGGGTTAGAGTGACATCGAGGAGTAGAGGGCATGAGGAATTGATTGAAGAGGTTGTGAGGAGGTATCCTTGGCAGGAGAGTGATGCTGGATATCTTGACAAGGCTTGACTGGATAAAGCCAGAAGTTTCTTAGGCCATTGTTGCATGGTCTTGTATCTAGTATCTTGCGGACTTAAACTACGTCCGACAGTCCACTAGGGCCAGAATATCTGGCCAATTGTGCTACTTGTCAAAGTTAAGAGAACCAGTCTACAAGGCGTAAATCAACCATTGGTTGCGAGAAGGGTTGGATGCCGCCAATGCGGGGTGAGATTGCCATCATGCATGCGCTGCGGAAGGAGCGAGGCACGCACCTCACGGTTGATCATGCTCCAAGCACCCAAGTCCTCTCTTCGCAGCTTCATCACAATCATCAACTCTCGCATCCAACATGGCTTTCAGCTTCTCTCACATTTCGACACTCGCAGGCTTGAGTGTATGAAGAACAGTGTTCGTTCAACGATCACGCCTACTCTTGTCGCATCTTCCAGCGCCGTATCAGCATCCGGTCATCTGTGTCAGCTGGGCACCGTGTGGCTTGCATGCCGCTTCTTTCTGGACCCGGAAATATGCTCTTATCTGCTTCAATACCTTGAATATGCAGACGCACGGCTGTAAGCTAGCCAATGTTAGCAGGATTCTCGAGTGTCGGCTGCACTCGATATAGGCTGCATATGCATAAGTTCAAGAATATGCTTGCACGAGGCGCAGATCTATAAGCCATAAGGCGGGTGTAGTCAGCATTTCCCAGACGATCTCTTTCCCATCCATCGTCACCTTTTTACATCGGTCTCTCTTTCTCAACTCGACTGTATCATCGTTCCACCGCTATCATGAACAAGTTCAAATCTTTGGAAAGAGGCGAGCTTTACACAGTTGGCTGGATCGCCGCTCTTGCCAAAGAGCTGACCGCAGCACTAGCCATGTTGGACGAAAGGCACGGCAGACCGGATGATTTCGAAAAGCCTTCTTCTGATAAGAACTCATATCACTGGGGCCGGATTGGAGACCACAACATTGTCATAGCATCCTTGGCAGCCGGAGTGTACGGTACAACCTCTGCTGCTACCACGGCCATACACATGCTGTCATCGTTTCCAAACATCAAGGTTGGCCTGATGGTTGGTATTGGTGCCGGTATCGCGAGACCAAAGCAAAAGCGTGACATCCGACTAGGCGATATCGTAGTCAGCCTTCCACAAGGACAGTCTGGCGGCGTGCTTCAGTACGATCTTGGAAGGAGTCGGGTGAGCGTCGGCCAGGGACATACTGCACACACCTTCGAGCGTGTCGGCTTCCTCAACTCCCCTCCTGAGGCTGTTCTCAAGGCTTTAACTTCGCTACGAGCACGTGCCAGATTGGAGGGTTCAAAGGTGTCAGCTTTTCTTGAGGACATGCTAGAACGATACCCACAGATGGCGGAGAACGAGCCTGGCGAACCAGGATATGTTTACCAGGGACAAGACAACGACAGACTTTTTGAAGCCTCGTCCATACACACAAGCGATGTCGGGTGTGATGATTGTGATTCTACCAAGATAATCACTCGTGCTGCACGCCGGGATCCCGGTGTGCCTCGTGTCCATTATGGAGTCATTGCTTCGGGCAACAAGCTTGTCAAAGATGCTGCCGAAAGAGATCTGATACTGAAGGAGTCTGGAGAGGACTGTATCTGTCTAGAAATGGAAGCGGCCGGTCTCATGAACTCCTTCCCATGTCTTATCGTCAGAGGCATTTGCGACTATGCCGACTCACATAAGAATGATGACTGGCAGGAGTACGCCGCAGCTACAGCCGCTGCATACGTGAAAGAGTACCTGGGATTCGTGGACAACCAAGACTTGACTCATACAAAGAGAGCCATTGAAGTCTTACAAAATAGTTAGTGGACCATTTGTATGCTTCCAATTCAAGATGTTGTACAGGATCTGACAAATTTTACAGTGTCCGAATACATCAATGAAATGGCCACCAACGTCAAAGATACTGGAGAAGCGGTTCAAGAACTACGGCTTGATCACTACAAAAGTGAGATTCGGGACTGGTTATCAGCTGCAGATCCTTCCATCAATCAAGCGAATGCCCAGGAAAAACGTCATGAGGGAACTGGGGCATGGTTCACCGAGGGTCAAGCCTTTAGTGACTGGAAGAAGCAATCGAACTCATTCCTCTGGCTCCATGGTATTCCTGGATGTGGAAAGACTGTCCTCAGTTCAAACATAATTGAACGTCTGAGCAGTGCCACCACACCGGCTCAGGTCGTGCTTTATTTCTACTTCGATTTCAACGACGCGAACAAGCAAACACTCGAAAGTATGTTACGCTCTCTTGTGAGCCAACTATATCAGACGCAGCCAGCTACTAGAGGCTCTCTCGAACAGTCATGGGAATCTCACAAAAAGGGCCAACGGCAGTTATCCAGAACGTCATTGATGGATGTTCTGGCAATCATGCTAAGTAAAGTCAAAGAACTCAGCATCGTCTTAGATGCTCTAGATGAATCAACTACAAGGAGTGACTTACTTGCTTGGTTGTGGGAAGTCCACAAGAACAGATCTCTAGCTTGTCGAATACTAGTCACTTCTAGGAGGGAGCAAGACATCGACTCAGCTCTTCGATGCTGGATGCGATCTAAAGATAGAATCAAGATCCGAAAAGCTGACGTCAATAGAGATGTAAGAGCATATGTCCATCACACTGTACGCCATGGCACAGGACTCAACAGATGGCAAAAGATGCCAGAGGTGCAAGATGAGATTGAGACAGAACTAGAGAAGAAAGCGGACGGGATGTGGGTTTGCTACAATTTCCCTCTGCATCCGATACCGTGTGGCAGGAACGCTGATGTAACCTAGGTTCCGTTGGGCAGCCTGCCAGATCAATACTCTGAAGAATTGTCTAGACTATCCTAGACTCCGGCAGGCGCTGAGAAACCTTCCCAAAACGCTTCACGAAACATATGCTCAGATTATTGAAAGTATACCGGCCGAACAATTAGCTCAGGCTGCAACGATCCTCAATCTTCTAATCTGGTCGGAATGGAAATTCAACATCAACGAACTTGTGGATGCTATCGCAACCAACTTGGACGAAGACCCGGCATTCGACCCTAGAAACAGGATGCCAGTTCCGCGCGATGTACTCACGTTGTGCTCCAGTCTCGTCGCAGTCTCCCAGGACCGAAAAGGCACGGAAATAATTCAACTTGCGCATTCCTCTGTGAAGGAATATCTGGTCTCGGATCACGTCCCAAGTGCTTTCAGACCTCTAATCGAGGAAGCAGTGGCGAGATCTTACCTGGCCAGATTGTGCTTAAGACATCTCATCGGTGCAAGTCGTATTACCTCACAAGATGAACTACTGAGCAAAGCTGGTCGTCACAGGTTTTATCTGGCGTTCCCTTTTGCACCTTACTCTGCCAGATGCTGGATGCATCATGTTCGAGACGCAGAACCCGAAGACGAGAGCTTGTCCAACATGGTGTTGAGCTTCTTCTTAGAAGAACAAGAGGCATTCAGCTTGTTTGGAAAGATCTACGGGTCCGGCGACACGGAGGGAGAAAGTCCACTATATTACGCTACCAGGGGCGGATTGAAGCGTACGATGGAGAACCTACTCAATCTCGGTGAGGATATAAACGCCCTGAACAGTTCCGCATTACGAGCAGCGTTGGAAAATGGTCAAGCAAAGACTATACAGCTTCTATTCGATAGAGGCGCAGACGTGAACACCAGGAATGATGATATTCTTGAAGCAGCTATGGTGCCGCGTCACGACACATCTGTACGGCTATTGCTCAAGCGGGGTACACTTGAAAGACCTGGATATAACTTTTTGTTGATGAGAGCTGTGGAATGTGGTAGAGATACGACTGTGAAGTTGTTACTCGAGAATGGTGCGGATCCACACGGTATGAATGGCCAGGCGTTGCACGCAGCTTCGCAAGACGGTTACAACTCGATTTTGCAGCTGCTACTCGATCACCATGCCGATGTAAACGCTGGGGATGGCCAGGCGTTGCATGCAGCTACGAAAAACGGCCACAACACGACTATACAGCTGCTGCTCGATCACGGCGCGGATGTAAACATCAGAGACTGCTGGGCGCTGCGTGCAGTCATAGCTCATGGTAAAAAGTCGACTATACAGCTACTCCTCAGAAGTGGTGCAAACGTGAATGCTGGACATGGCCGGATGTTGCGAGAAGCTTCGAATCAGGGTCACGCCAGAGTTGTACAAATGTTGCTCGACAAAGGCGCAAATCCCAACGCTCACCCTCAATCGGCACTTACTGCACTACAAGAAGCTTTGGTGCGTGGCTATGCGAAGCTTGTGATGAGTCTCGGCGAGGGAAGATCCCGCGAAACAGCACTAGACTCTAATGAAGTTTCGCGCTACTACAGGATCTCACGACTATTGGTTCACAAAGGCGCAGATATGAATGTTCCGGGCGGGGCATGGTTTGACACATTAAGAGTAGGTGTATGGGACATTCAAACCGTACAGCGGATATTGGAGAGGAACAAGTTCCTGAGTGCGGACCACTTATTGTCTGCTATGCTCGACACTGGTCCCCAAAGTGAAAGAATTGTTTCAGCCATGTTGCCCTATCTTACTCACGAGGCTGCTGCAGCAGAATGTGGGAGAAAGAGGAACCTGCTCCACAAAGCCGCATTTTCTGGGTCGGAAGTCGTTACGCGAAGATGCCTCAAACTGGGCGTCAATGTCCTTGCTCGGGACCTTGAGGGAAGAACGGCTCTACACTATGCTGCATGCTCCGGCTACATCACTATTGTCGAGATCCTCGTTTGGGCCGGCGCTGGCATACACATGCTCGACAACGACGACATGTCGCCTCTCGACTTTGCAGTAGGCTGTGCCCCCAAACCGCTAATTCCGAGCAGATGGGATGAGTCGGAGCAACGAGTATCTCACTACGATGTCATCAAGTACCTATCCGACTGAGCGCCGGAGGAGGTTTCTAGATCATTTACAGATCAAGAATCGAGTTCCTGAAGAACTTGGGGAACTCGAGGATTCGAAGCACTCAATTTGATAAGATCGCCAACTCGAATCTCACATCCTACGACGGTGAAGTCCAAGTACACAATGCCACCGTTCAGCATTAAAGCCACATCTTCATCACACTCTGGATATTTTGAGCATCTACTTACTGTCTCGTGCTACATTTGTCTGTGCTACCAATACGTCTGAACTCAGTCTGAAATCCTTGTGCCAAATACCGCTACCGTCTCTACATGGTATCTGGTCCGCATGAACGTGTTACACGACCATCGTAGCAGTGTCTGTTGTGGTCAGTGTTCCGGCAATAGCCGCTGATTCAGGAATTCTCGCAACCCATCTCCGGTACGCATTGAACCAGTTGTTGTCGACGACTTCCCTTGCGGCACTGAGATTCTGTATTGATTCTCATCCTCTGCTGAGTACTCATCCATATGCCTCGAGAACCTGATCTGGCGCTGGCAAGTATATTGAAGGATTCAGATCAATGCGCAACATTTGCCTGCACTACAGCGAGATGCATCGAGACGGAAAAGCACAAGTTTCAGAACTCTGGCCATCCGAAATGGCAGGACAGGGCTCCATTTCTCATAACCTCCGTCTGTCAGTCTCAGCGGCTAGAAGCCGAGGAATCGGAGGCGAATAAAGCTTGCAGGACGGCAGACAACATTGGATAGGAGGAGTTGGGGGCCCTCGGAGACTTGTAGCTGGCGTTCGTCGCAACCCTGACTCGCCGACACTTTTGACGCTTTCTAATAGCCTGTGTCCTGGTAGCTGGGCACGTTTGGCTTTGAAGCGTTTGGAGCGCATGAAAAGGTCTTGCTGTATTAGACTCCTTGAATAACACGTGATGGACGAAGCAGGTGTCGAGGAGAGGTTTGTGCTTAACAGCATTTGATAATGCACTGTCGAATTTTTTGTATCCAAAGCCTATGCGTATTGTTGTATCTTCGCTACTCGAGTAGTGCATTGCTTTCCCCAATCTTCGAAGTATTCATTCCGTGTTGTACACGACTACGTCTATTCTTTCTCTTGTCTACACACATAATGCGTGTGATAAAGTAAACATGTGCCAGAGATCACACTAATATCACGCTATCTAACCGCTGAAATGGTTCATTTGGCTAAGCATTACGCAATCTTGATTGTCTACTACTTCGACAGCAAGATGGTATCTCTAGACCAGCTCCTTGAGTAGCAACTGCCCAATGGTGGATATGCGCACATACGTCTGACAGCGCTGTAAGACTGCTCTGCATTCAGGAAACCAAGAACAGTTGGCTTCTAGCGCCGGATCTCAATTTACGTTGTTGCTCCTAGATACCCGATCTGAAACTCACGAATCTCTACCGACCATCATACTTCTTCTTCCACCTTCTTTGGGGCTTTCTGCTTTAGATTTTCTAAAGATACATTCTCCTACCTTCGACGCTTCCTCTGCTCTTCAAAATAATCCATCTACTTCCACATCCATCGCTCTACTTTTATAGATCTACCTTAGTCTTCTCTTACGTCTCATACGCACCGATACACTCGATAGACTGCAAAGGGTGAGAAGAACGATTGAATAGATCTCAATATAAACATCAAAGTATTGACATTAGGCTACTCCATCCTAAGGTGACGGCCACAATCCACATCAACCACTTCCCCGCTCCCAATGCCAATCCCAATCGCTCAGCTCCACCAGTAAACGCCACAGACGAAGAGGCGGGCACCGCAGACCCTCTAGCATCATAAGTGACCGTAGGCTGCACAGTGGGGAACACCGCTGTAGCATTACTGCTCGAATTGCTCTTCGCAGGATCCTCCGTATACGTAAGTCTTGATCCCTTGATACCTTGCAAAATCTTAGCAGCATGAACAGCAACAGCATAAGTCAACCCCATCGGATGAGCAGAAGGTTGATAAGGAAAAATACTCCCGTCCACCACGCGCACATTGCGAGTTCCGTACACCAACATCTGAGCATCCACTGCACCACCCGCCTCGCGAGAAAGCATAGGTAATCCGCCAGTGAGATGTTGAGATGTGCCTGAGCGTTCGAAAACAGCTTGTTGATATTCTGCAGGAGGTAAAGTGTGATCCGGGTCTGTTTTTGTGAGAACTTCCGAGAAAGGAGGGGAAGAAGCGAGTTCAGTAACGTAGAATTGGGAGGCGCGGGATAGCAGCCACAGATCCCAGGGTACCGTTTCGTTGCCGATGGTAGCGAGGACGGAGTTGTAGTTTGGATCTATCACTGGTGCAGCCAGAGGGTCGGAGGAGTTGATGTGTACGCTGCCTTGACTAAGTGGGATTAGAGTGTAAGGCATAGATTGCGTGCTGCTGTATTGCCATGCCATTTCAATTAATGGTTGTCTGGTATACCACAAATGCTTGAAGACCTCAAATTGTGCATCTTCCAAGCCAGGAATGGATGCGGTGGTGTTGAGCCATGTAGAAGCAGCGTTATAATCAGAGGCAGACAACACGTCTTGAGCTGGTCGCAGATCGATGTAGTTTTGAGCATATTCGCCTCCAGTAAATTCGACGCTGAAGTTATATTGGAGGGGTTGATATTGCATCATCAATGGATCTCTGAGACCCGCGCCTACGCTACTAAGATTGACGATTGGTGTAATGTTTAACGGCATCAAGATGTCTGGGTTGCCAATACCTGAGCGTTCCAAGATTGGTGCCGAGCCTGCTATTCCTGCTGATATGATTATCTCGTCGGCTTGGATGGAGAGACTGGCATTCGAAGTGCGGCCGGATGTGTCCACAAAGTTCAGTCCGCGAGCAGTGACATTGCCCGATGTCTTTGATGACCAGCTGATGTTGGTTACTTGAGCATTGGTGTAGAGATGTAAGTTCTTTCTGTCTTGGACGGCAGTGTACGCAGACCCGGCATAACTTCTTGTGTAGTTGCCTGGACAGATGGCGAGAGGCAAGAACCCAGCACCAGTGACATTTCCACCATTACGATCTCCAGGTACCGCATAGCCAGTATTGAGCAGTGCAGGCGTCACGTAGTCAGACAGCAAAGACAGCACACTGCGCTGCAGAGTCGAGCAGATGTACCCAGTGGATCCATGATTCGCAGGGTTCGGCTGCTCGGCAGAAGACGCATTGACTGAAGGGGCGAAGAACATCTCACTCTCCCTGAATGCCGTCGAAAGGGTTTCCCAGTTCCAACCAGTGAGATTGAGCAGCGACTCCCAGATATCAAGTTGAATACGAGAGTCTTCGTTATGAATCATCCAATTCATGGCACTTGTGCCGCCTGACCATCTATCAGTCAACATTTCTTGCCTCAATGCACGTACTTCTTACCTATCGTCTTGCCTCTGTTAACAGGCTGACTTCTGTTTTGGTATAGACCAGGTTGAACGGTACTGTAATACGCCCAATCATACTCCGTGTCGATGATCTCGCCTCTCAATTCTGGAATCGTGATGTTGGGATTTGTGCGACCGTCTGAACCGGCTTCGAGAATGGCGACATTGATGGAAGGGTCTTCGGTAAGGACGATGGCTAGAAGGAGTCCTGCTGTACCAGCACCTGCGATAGCATAGTCGTAAACTTGTGTAGTGTTCTGAGCGACTGCCGTTGCTGCAGTGGTCAACAGTAAGGGTGTCAAAGAACGCATTGTGTAGGTGGTCGAGTATAGAATTCAAGCAAGGTAAAGTCGAAGTTCGCTCTTCTTTGTGTCGTCTTTGACCCCTCACGAGATGCATGGAAGTCGTGAGACGTCATTGAGCATACCAAAGGACGGCTTGATGAGCCGTGCCGACATGCGCTGACGCTCCGACTTTTCATAGGTGTTGGACATGGTCAGTCACTTCGGCATATGTTGTGTCGTGCGAATAAAGTCGAAACATGATGTATGAATGATGGAGACGTGCATCGGGAATGCAGATCTCCCTTTCTTTTGCCGTGGGGTTCGTGGAGATCTCGGAGGGGAAACTCCGACCTCTGGTCCTTCCTGCCCAACCTTCGACTCAAAATTCCTGCTTGATGCTGTCGTTGACTGACTCGATTGTTGTTGATCTGCTCAATTCATTACAGCTCAGACGCAAGCGTACGTCGAAGATGACCAGAAAGTCAGCACCAGTATCAAGGAGAGGAACTTTTGAAAGTGAAAATCGTAGTAGGCATCTCTATGTACAGTTCTACTCATCTCCTTCTCCCTCGGATATCTTTGAAAAACAAACAACTCCCCAACCTAACAAAACCCGCTTATTATGTGTTCAACCTCGCAATCTATGTACAATTGAGGTGTTCAAATTTATGCGTTCACGGTCGAGGTAGCGACGTAAACAGTGGTGGCGGCGGCAGTAGCAGTGCTAGTGACGGCAGCACCAGTGGTAGCGACCAGAGCACAGGCGGAGCTGATGATGGAGCCAGCGTACTTCTGGAGAGCAGAAGGAGTGGCAGCAGCTTGACGCTTCTTTTGAGCATTGGCGGTGATCAGGGTAGTGGCTGAGACGGTGGGAGTGACGGTGACAGTCTTGGTGGAGCCGGTCACGGACAAGATCGAAGAGCAGTAAGACTGGAGAGTAGCGGAAACGATGGCGGAACTGGCCGAGGCGACGTTGCAAGGGTATCTGGGCTTACCACCATCGGTCTTGTTGGAGAAGGTATAAGAGAAACCGACAGTGTACTTGTCAGAGCCGTAGTAGTAGCCAGTGTTCTTGGCGTAGGACATCGACCAGGTCTGGTCGTAGAGAGCGCAACTCTGCTGAAGAGGCTGGCCGTTCTTGTACAGAATGTAGGTGTTGAAGAAAGTGCAGACCTTGTTGAATTGGCCAGCAGGAGCGGGGTGCTGACGAGCGTAGTCGGCCTGCTCGTTGCAAGCAATTGCGCAAAGGTTGGCATCGAAAACACCGTTACCGAGCTGTCTTGAGCCGAGGAAAGAATCATCACCAGTGCAGTCAAGAGGGGCGTTGATGGCAGCAGTGCCGAGGAAGACACCAGCGTTGTAACCAACGGGGGTAGCGATAGACTTGTTGACATATCCGTTGGATCCAGCAATCACGACCTGGAACTGATTGCGCCATTGGCCTGCATTGTTTGCGTTATCGGAGGTGACAGGTCCTGACCAGAATACACACTTGCGGACGATTAGCATTAGAGCAAAAAATAAAAGATATCAATGGGGATGATTTACCTTGATGTTGGTGGTCGAATGGGGGTTGCTGCAGCTGTCACTATCAGGGTTGACAACGGGATCACGCTCGTAGTAGATGTTGAACGACTGGCATCCGTTGATCTTGGTGCACTTGTCGGCGCACTTCTGCTGGTCGTAATCGGTAAGGAGGGTGTATCCCATGTAACCGTAGGCGTTGTTTGATGCGGCCAAGTTGAAGAAAGTGTTCACGTAACCAGAAGGCACAGCGTTGGCGGCTGAGCTGGCGGTGGCAGCGAAAGAAGGGTAGGCCGAGAAAGCGCTGACAGAGTCGTCAGTGGCCTGAGGCCCAAGGGAGACACCGGTGGGCTGAGCCTGGCAGGAGGTAGGAGAGGCAGCACGCTTGGCCATAGCAGAGTCCAGAGGGAAGGAATCGTCAGGGTTGGCAACCAGAGCGGAGCTGACAGCAGCGGCTGAGGCTTCGCTGGAATAAGAGACAGTGGTAGCGGTGGCAGTGGTAGCAGGAGCAGTAGCATAGACCACGGGGATGGTGACATTGGGGGCAGGAGTCAACTGAAGGACGGCATCCCAATCAAGGTCCTGGGCTTGAGCGATAGCTGCAAAGGCAGCAGCAGCGATGTAGGAACGCATGATGTGAGATGTGATTGTCGAGAGGAGGTTACTCTTGATTGTTGGTGAGGAGTTTGAGTGAGATGATGATGGAGATGTAACGGGCACCTACATGATATATATATGTCCGTCGTATAACTGAGCCTCATGGTCCCTTCGAGTCCATAGGGCCCATGTCTGTGTTTAGCTTCGGGGTCAGCGAGCTAGACATGGCGCTTGAATCTTGGAAAGCCACGAGACTCGAGATGCCCGAGACGATTCGAGGTGAACAAGATCTCAGACTCCGATTTCACAGCTAGCGAGGTTTTGTGGCGCTCTGCGGGCGCAATGCGTAGCTGACAGCCATGGCCCAGGGGCAGGGAAGAGTTCCGGGAGAGTCCAACGGTATATCCACTTGGTGCAAACAAAGTGTCGGGGCGTTCTTGTCACAGAAAGACGGTGCAATCGGAGGGCCGCTCGTTCGTGAGAGTTATCTCCCCCAAAAATACTACAACGGCTCTCCAGACAACAGCTCCCCCTAAGCTGTTTGAGTTAATGGGCAAAGTCAGTCGTCTCTCACGGGACGATAAGGAGTAATCCTAACCGCAGAGCGGCTTGCAACAATAGTCAGCACGGACTGCCGCGTATTTTCTGATGCTCAATGCGGACTCCGAGCGCGGGACGAAGGAGTGGTGTACCACACGGCATCGCCGAGAAGAGAAGTGCATAGCATCGAATCGACACAAAACAGACCTGTTCCTTGACATGGTCTCGGTTCAGGTTGCTATGCCATGTGAGCTGGGAAACGCGGTGAAAAACTGGAGATGCACGGGTGTATGTCTCAGCTTGACGGCTTCTGGACTGCCCGCATTCCGCCAAGAAAACTTATGAGTTGGTTCGGCGTTCTACAAAGTGAGACGTGAAGACAGCAGCTGAAGAGCAAAAGGGCCGCGCACTGCTTCAGGTTGCTACAGAAGACCGGTGAGACACCAAACACGATAACGAGAGCTTCCGGCAGTAGAAAATTCTTCGTTATGGTGTGACTGTGAAGCGGTACGCTGGTGGTGAAGCTTTGATTGCGACGAAAGCCCTCGGCGTCGCCTATTCAGCCGCACATCGAGTCGGTCGTGGCCTTCCGACTGGTATAGACGGTGAAGACGGCGTTCCCGGCTTGATGCGCAAAGCGATGCAATTCTCTATCCCATATCAGGTGAAAGGTCTTGTATCAGATCAGCTTGTTGAGCGGGTCGTTGTCGCACCTATTTCGAAGTTCGAATCTGATCTTGGCGACACGACTTATGGCTGAGCATTGACGAGAATCTGTCAACCATGAATTTTGTCCAGCTTCGGTCGCGTCTTGTTGGTGCCTCACGGGCGCGTCTGTCCTGCCAGTTCACAGCACCTTCACCACAGTCGCTACGGTCTTCATCTTCCACATCCTTCTGCAGATAGGCGCGTCTATTGACAATAGTTTGTTCATACCTCCGGCCGTCTTGTGACCGAACCTATCGTTATTCTCTTCGGAGAGGATACGTTTTGTCGCATCACCGCTGCACGTAGACACAAGCTGTTGTTGGTCTTCAAGCTGAAGCTGTCGAGCTACTGCGCTCCTATCATTTATTTGTTTTCTCGAGAGTCGGGGCTGCTCACATTCGACGAAAGCCCGGGTGGGAGGGTATCCCGATACTTTTACGTTCGGGGGCTCTCAATATCTAATTCGGTAATACACTGTTGTGCAATCAGCTGACATGGCAGCAACTACAACTGGTGGCGCTTGGAGGTCGCGTAGAGCGGCTTTCGTACAGAGCTTCACCTCTGATCATGGCTGCCGCTGCCAGATTCGCTTTTTCCATAGCAGTGATCAGGCCTCTATATCGCTTCAGCTGCAGCAAAGCACTCATCTTGCTGGCGTCACCAACCATCCTCCCCGACATGTTGTTCTCCACATCCAACCATTGATTGTCGAATCCTGTTCCATAGCTGAGGAAACATCAATCTCGCCGTTGCTGCTGAAATGTATACCTACCTCACTCGCAAGCCCCTCTGAAGTCTTGACTGTTGCCCTTGTTTTGAAGTCTCCTGGTGCCGTGCACTATCCAAAGGGGCTGACGAGCGTACGTCCGGCTGATCCAGCTGATGTCGACTTCCAATCGTTCATCGAGCTGTGCCAAGCAACGACCATCTATATACATTTTGCCAAAGCTCAGTTTGACGAACAAGAGAAGTCAAGATTAGTAAGGCTGGTGAATGGCTTCGACAATGGAGAGCTGAAGGCGCCGCCTCTTAACCTTGGCCGAGAAGATCGCGGCAGAGGCTTACAAGAAGGTACATGGCAGGTCTTCAGCCCCAGAGCCTCAGGGTCCAGCCACGGTGCGACAACCTCAAGCCTGGGCAAAAGATCAAGACAAGGTAAGCACCTACTAGCAGTTCCTCCATCATGGTGTAGACGTGCGAGTGCCATCTCAATGCAGCAGGCTTTTGCCATATCTCAATGGCACCCTTGAGGTGTGCTGGACAGTTCCCTCTGTCCGAGCTCTCCTTGAACGTACATGTCGTCGACATAAGCCTTCTGCATTACGATGGCTTGAACTCAATCATGTAAGCTGGCGAGATGCTGATGTTGCCAGCTTCAGGCACCCCTTCTGATGCTCAATCTAAGCGTCCTACCTATACGTATACCACCCCTCCTCCCTACTCCCCTACCGAGGTCAACACCACGCCTACCACGATCTCTGGCCACTCTAACAGTATACAACCGACTGTGTTCACATTACCGCCATACCGCAAGGAGTCAGGCTCTTTGCAAGAAGATGGCCAGGTTACTCTCCTTGCCAACATGCTTGCAACAGTTCCCGAACATGTGCTTCGCGAAGCAATAATACAATCCGGTCATGAACGAGTGTTAGGGCTGGTATCTGCAGGTGCTGTTATAGAGAAGCCCCTTGAGCACTCTAAGCCTGGGACTCGCGGCTTGTCCAGCCCGCGGATCAATGTTCTGGTCAGAGACCTGTTCACAGCGGAGGTAGAGACTCGGATGAGATATCTCGTCGAGTCCGGACTACCCCATCAAACCAAAGACGCCATCGAGAAGATCATGGACGAATACCACAACGTTTTTCACCACGATCGCCAGGACGCAGAAGCAGCCATACAAGAACAGGTCGAAGATGCCTCCTTGGAGGTGAAGATGGCCCTCGAGGACGGCATGAGGGAAATCGAAGAGTTGGTCGAGGAACGTCTCCAGAAACTGGCTGGTGAGTACCAGATCTTTGATGGCAAGGCCAACATTGAGCTTGATAACCTCAGGTGTTGGTTTGTCAAATTCGCTCGCACCTTATTCTTTGAGAAGCGGGCAGAACATATCTCGCAAAGGGATCTGGCAAGATGCACCTCTATATAGACAACATCTAATCCGCTTCTGCTTCTGCGAGATGCACTGCAGCTGATATTTCAACCCTGACAATGCTCAATCATGAGATACTTATTGCATACCGCTCAAACTGTTCTTCATCAATGGTTGCGTGGCCCAATGGCAAGGCGCTTGACTACGAATCAAGAGATTCCAGGTTCGACCCCTGGCGTGATCATTTTTGCTCGTATGTTGCAATCATATCTGCTGGTTGCTTTCAAGAAGAATTTTTTTTGGTGGCTCAAAAGAAGCACAGACGTCGTTGTCGGTTGTTCTTTCCCGCCGAAATTCTGCCCGTCCATCGAGCCTACCCATTGAATCCGTGGTCATTGTGCATACAGCTGATCTATAAACAGCTCGATATATTTGTTTTCTCATATTAATACCAAGAAGACATCCTTGTTCTCATAATTTGTTTTGTTTTGAAGATGGCTGAGATCAAGCAACGAAGGCTCTGCGGCTGGCGCGGCCACTCTTCAAGCCATCATCGGATGCAGTGGAATCAACGCCGATGCTAAGTCCTCCGGGCCTCTTCCCATTCGTCTTGACATCAATTTGCACCTTTTCCCAAATGCAAACATTCCTCCTTCTGAGAGCCTAGAATACTTACACAGCCTTGTGACCCCGGAGCACTGCTCCATCCTCCACCGGCCCCTTTTCTGTTCGTCGCTGTTGCTGTCCCATCGGCTCATATCAATAGACACAAGCCCTGGAGAGCGCCTCCGCAAACCTTCCTGACAACCCTGTTGGCCGGCTTCCAGGCCACCACCACCAAAAAGTCAGATTCCATCCCGCGTGCGAGGACAAAAAAAGTCTCCCCGAACTTTTCCATGCGAGATCGATCCCCAGATGTCTTTCCTTACAGGGCGTGTTTGCGCGAGGAAGTGGAGTGTTGTCCCTGGATCCCTGTGTCCCGCTTGGCGCTTGTTTACGCGATCTCGTGGGGACTAGAACTACGGCTCGTCTGCTTTGCTTCTTTTGCGCAGTTCTGCCTTGGTTCGAGTGGATATTTTTTCCAGTCGTCATTTGACGTCGTTCGCTTGCGGGTGTTCCTGCATGTGATGATGTGCGGCTGGTGGTCAGCACCTAAAACTGGGAACGGTACCTTTGCACATCCGGCGTCTACCTATTTTGCACTGCTTATTCCCACCTCAAGTCTTGCACAACAACCTCTTTTACGAGCGCAAAGTAAATCGATTGCGACTCTTCTACTTTACATGGTTCCAGACCGCTTGCGCGTACGAGGGTCACTTGGACACAAGTCTTGGAATACGGTGGTTCCATGAACCTCCGAAATGCACCAAGAGGTAACTTAACCTTGTTTTCCTCCTGCGCAGGGCTATGGCGCTTTTCCGCCCAGACTTTTGACCCGCGAAGATTAAGGTAGGTTTTTATAGTTTGTATACGTGCTAAGCCTGAAATAGTTTTGCGAGCTGCACGTCTGCCAGACTATTGAAATCTGTGACCATTGCTTTGCTTGTTGTGTCAGGGATGAAGGACTCTTGTTTATTGCAGCTTTTGTGATGTATCGCATGCATGTAAAGCTGTGCCTTGAAAGTGCGGGACCAAGAGATGCAGTACTCTGCTCCACTGTTCAGCTCGCTGTTGCTATGACGGTGGGACTATTGGAAATCCTTCCTGATCTTTTGTTGGAGTCGGTGCTTCTGTCGACGGGAAAAATCCGAAATCGCGATAAAATTGCGACAGCTGTAGTGTGTGGATTGCCCGCCGCCACGGTGTTGGGATTTGCTGCTTCAGCTGAGCTGGGACTGTCTGTGTCAAACCCCAGCGATGGCTAATTTTGCAATGCTGGGGATGTGCGTCTGGGTGGATCTCGTGTTGCTGCTGTCATTCCAAATCAGTGTGTGCTAAGGTCTTTTGCCGTATCTTTGTGCCGATGTGGAAGGTGAGTTGGTATAGGGGGCTTCGGACAGGGAAAAACATCACAATCGCGCAAAACCCAATTTTTGGAATAACTCCCTCAAATCGAACCCAACAAACCCCAGACCGAAGCCAAATTACTCGC
>SWBL01000143.1:0-117320 GCA_024195585.1 Aureobasidium sp. EXF-3400
CGTGGTCACCCACCGTAGTACTAATCTGCCGTTCAACTGCTTATGTATGGCAGAGCGGACGGGATGCCCAGTTTTCAGCTGACTGTGGCCGTACGTACTAGTCTACGTTTTCCATCAAAATATATACATCACGCATAGAAGAATCTGTGAGATGACAGTCGTTTCGATTTATTTGCACTCTTTCTCCACACTCGTCACCTCCTTTTCTCCATACCTCGAAACGAACCGGCTGTGCCAAGCTTAAACGACCATCTGAATTTTGCATAAACCGATCTGTCAATACCGCACACGCGGTCAACTCAGCGCCTTTTTGTTCTGGCCTCGCTTCATTTGACTATATCTCCCTACTCATTGCATGCCTCAATAGCGTTGAGCATCACGTCTTATACAACGGTCAAAATGCCCTATTACCACTGGACAGCACGCCAGCCAACGAAATGCATCTGAATCGTCATCAAGATGCACTACAGACCATCTACCAAGATCCAAATGTGGGCGCACATAACAATAATCAGGGTAGAACAAGCTGTCACCAGGCGAGATGCAAGTCAGCATTTTGGATGCCTCACGTCGAATTTCTGTTTTCTATATCTTCTTTTTCCGTCGATAAGCCTTGATATCCCCAACGGCCAGTTGAGCTGTGTTGCCGTACGAATAAGTAATCTTCAAACTTTTGGCTGCGTTTCTGATCAAGCCTGGCGTAAGTTTAAAAGACGATATTGCTTGAGCTGAACTCAAGCCGTTTGCAGGATTGCGACGCTCCTCGAGAGTTCTTGGTTCGCACGTCGTAGACAACATGATATAAGTATGCTCTGCTCAACTTCTACGTCCATACAGTCAACACACGTTCGCTATCCTTCATCATCACTTTCGTTCCAGAACTGTTTCGAGTTACACCATGGTCAAGATTCACGCCATCTCGGCGGCTCTCTTGACTGCCAGTCTCTCTTCCTCGTCTCATGCCCATCCTGAGGAGCATGAGATGGCCGACGCTCTTGCGAAGAGAGCCGAGCATGCCGCCATCGTCCAACGTGGACTCGAAGCCTGCTACGACCATCCCAAGTTCCTCGAGATGCAGAAGCGTGGTCAGGAGAGACGCTGGGAGAAGGCTCAGCAGCTCAGAAAAGCCCGTGGTATTCATGAAACGAGTTAGTACCTGTCTCTATCTTGTGGTATCCTGATACTGACCAAAGACATAGCCCCGTTCAAGACCAGACGTGATCTTGCCGCGCTTGAATCCTTTGAGGAGGTCAACCACAACTTGACCTCTCTTGGCTATACCGACTCTACTGCTCCATCTGTTCTGTTCGCCAACTACAAGAACGCCTCTTGCATCCTTACGCCAGAGGCCGTTGTCGGCCCGTACTTCGTCATTGGAGAATACTATCGTACCAACGTCGTTGAATCTCAGGGTGGCGTACCGGTTCATCTAGAGTATCAGTATATCGACACCAGTACGTGCGAGCCTGCCACAGGGCTCTATCTGGAAGCTTGGCAAGCAAACAGTACTGGAGTTTATAGCGGAGTTGTCGCTTCCGGTAACGGTAACGATGCAGACACTAGCAATCTCGTGAGTCTTCTGAAGCTTCGTCACTATCTCCCCACGAACTGATGATTTCAGGACACCACCTACCTTCGTGGTGTAACGAAGGTGGATAGCGAGGGTGTCGGTTATTTCGACACGATCTTCCCTGGACATTATGCCGGAAGGTCAACTCATATTCATCTGATTGCCCAGCAGAATGGTACCGTCTATGACAACGGAACTTACTCCGGTGGCACCATCTCGCATGTCGGTCAACTCTTCTTCGACGAATCGCTCAAGAGTGCTGTGTACGACACGTACCCTTACACCACCAACACTCAATCATACACCACTAATGACGATGATATGTGGGCTCCTGATCAGGCAGACAACAACTACGATCCGATCCCAGACTATGCATACCTTGGTGAAGACATCTCTGACGGTCTTCTTATGTGGATCAGGTAAGACGCTGCAATTGGTCGGCATCAGACGCAAAGCACTCTGACGAGATTTTAGTGTCGGTATCAACATGTCTGCTGAATACACTGTCACTGCTGCAGCTACTTTGACAGCTGATGGTGGCGTTGCTTCCAATGATGCCGCCGATGGAGCCTCTGGTTCTGGAGCTGGCTCTGCCTCCAACTCAACTGGTTCAATGCCTTCTGGTAGTGGTGCTGCTGGCAGTGCACCCACGGGAGATCAATCCATGTCTATGGGATCTGCACCAAATGGCAGTCAGTCTATGGGATCAGCTCCAAGTGGCGCTATGGGAGGTGGTTCTGGAGGCTCTTTCGGTCCTGGATCGTCGAGCACTGTTACATCTGGCACCAGCTCCGCCTTCTCCGCCTCATCTGTTTCCCAAAGTGCATCTAGTAGTACTGCAACCGTTTCTTCGTCTGCTTCAGTCAAGGCTTCTTCTTCAACGTCCGGTGTTGTCATCCTTGCCTCCTCTGCTTCGACCAAGGTCTCTTCTTCGTCAGCCAAGATTGCCTCTTCCGTGGCATCCATCAAGCTTAGCACCTCCTCAGTGGACAAAGCCAAGACATCTGCAAGTCACAGCTCCACTAGCTCTTCTTCGGCATCGAAGAGCTCGTCTTCAACTAAATCCGCATCGACTTCTAAGACCACAACCCCGTCCAGCGGTGTCAAGCCTTCGGCGTCTACTAAGAACAGCAGCATCAAGCCTTCATCTTCCACCAAGACCAGCAGTGTCAAGACCTCAACCTCCACCAAGCCGAAATCATCAACTTCCTCTTCGAAGAGCTCATCAAGCACCAAGTACTCCGCTTCTACTCGAAAGTCGAGTACTGTCAAGAAGTCATCCAGCTCTACCTCTTCTCATGCAGCATCTGGAAAGTCGTCCTCTGCCAAGAAGATAACTACTAGTACTAAGAAGACTTCGTCGTCAAAGAAGGGATCGTCGACTTTGAGCACCAAGACATCTTCTAAGAAGCATTGAGAATCTTTTTGGATGATGGGATGTTGTCGGTCATATGTATACGGTGCCTGGGACGGCTGCGGTTCGCGAACAGAGAGCCATCATGCCTCTGAAGGCATTGAGGACGATCGACATTCCTAGTCTTGCAGTTTCGACACGCGAGTTGGGAGTGATTATGTAGAGTCAAACCAGTTGTGAATTGCATATAGATCTTGTTATTGGCTTCCATAACGTTTGGTTACGAAGGATCTGATTGTTCTCATGTAATTTGCTTGGTCTTCCCACTCACAAACCTCATTCTCAATTCTGCTTTATGATGTTTTAGCATAAGAGTTCTTGGTCAATAGACAAAGCTTTGAGTTAGAACGAGGACATCCATCTCTCAGATGACTGTGGTCGTGCTTGAAGATGTGGTGGATTCGCGATCTACATCGATAAACCGCAAATCATGACTTGACAATCCTGAGTGCGCCATCTTGGTTAGACCGAAGTTGACCATGCATCTTTTTCGACAGCTTCTCCAGCTCGGGTGCGCTGTCCAAGCACATTTCATCCTCAGACCAACCCTGCAAAGGATGAAACAGCATGGCCAAGGGCGAAGACCTCCATGTCATGGATACCGAGTTATGGCTCTGCGACATAGTGATGACAAGGATGACGAGACTCAGCAAGATGAGGGATGCGGGGAAGATAATCCACTCCCAGCGGACCCCAATGAATTGTACTTGTTGGTAGGATTTTCCGATCACTTGTGTTGCGTTCATTGTGGATGAGTTTCGGATCACATTGGTCAAGCTGTTGGCTAGGTTTTTCGCCACATGAGGGATTGATGGCTGATTCAACATGGCGACCCCGAAGGAGAGAGCATTGCCTGGAGTATCTACGCAACCGCCAGAACATGTATCAAGATTTCCTGTGTTCAACACGCTAACAAGGAAGCGCGTCAACGAGAATGTTGGATCGTGTTCGACCGAAAACGTTGAGTTGAGGGTTGCTGGGAAATCTTGTCCAGGTCGATAGATTTCATCTCCGGCACCTCTGTTGGTCAAGCGGTGACTCTGAACTTCTGCAGCAAATTTCCCTGAAACGACTGAGGCGTTACGGTAGACTTTCGCGCAATAAGAGATTTGACACTCTGTGATGCTCTGCGGATGTTCGATGTTACCGCTTTCTCCTTGTATCAATGAGGCGAAGGAAACTATTCCTTGTCCATCCAGAGCCACAGTCCTGATCATTGGGCTCGAGCCCGCCTCTGCATCGCTGACCATGGTGGCGTTCAGCTGGAAAGCTTCAGGAGTCGTATAGTTGCACATAAGCTCGGTGTCGAGAGATGCACAATGCCGCTTTGTTGTGTTTGTGACATCAGTGCAACTAGAACATACACCTAAAGTCGCTGCTATACTATCCCAAGAGCAGGAGTTTGTAGGATATGAGAAGGCGTCAGCATAGGGGCTTCCAAAGACGCTATCGATGATCGCTGCTTGAATGCTACCGTCAAGCTGGCCATTCCATCCATCTATATGTAAAGAATTAGTAACCTGAGAATGGTCGTGTAAAGGCACACCAAAATCAGATTTGAGATGGTCTTGTGAAGAGAGCTCCTGAATATGCTTACAAGCCTTAGTATAGAAAGTAGGAACATAATTTTGGGTTACCGGAAAGGTACCATTCCGAACTCCAGTGTCAGTTCGGAAGGGATATCGCAGAAGTTGTTGAGTCGAAGATTCCATGAAAAGGGTGGCGATGGTGATTAAAGAGCCAATAATCGCAATCAAGGATGACCTGGTTGTAGAAGCAAGCAGGAGAGCTGCACCTGCCGGACCCCTGCTCGCCCTGTCAAATGTCTGCATAGCCAGTATCTTTCTCGGCCTCTGCTCGATATGGAGCCAGAATGACTGACTGATGCAGCTGGCAACGGCTAGCATCATGGCACTTCGTGCCACTGTAGTCAGTTGTGACACTACTGAATTTGGCTGGTAATGATAAGGCCACGAAGAAAGAGGTTGGTCTTGGTAGACGAGTAGGATACCTGCTATTGAGGTCAGAGAAGCGATACTAACCAATATCGCGACCACTTCTAGCCACCAAGCCTTGATGGTGCTGAATAACCTTCCTGGTAGTCTCTTGCTAGGTGCCCTCTCTGCCTCGATATTCGCTCGGGGAAGTTGATCAAGTTCATCGGGAAGGAGCGAGGCTGTAGAAACTATGTCATGTGAGTTGCCATTATCAGACGAACGCCGAATGTTGACGAGCTCAAGCGATAAGGGATCTGCCAAAGATGTCGAACCCAGTTTGGCGTAAGAGGATAAATCATGAAAAGACGACATTTTGTGACATCGGACGGTCGGATCAGGCTTTTTGAGGTGTGTATGTTGAAGAGAGAATAGGCCCAGTCTTACCTACTCTTCTCGCGCCAGGCTTGAGAAATAGCCCAACACGCCATTTTCAGCCTCGTGCCCCTCTACTGTCCGTGAACATGGAGTACCTCAGTACATGTAACACAGGTTGGGGGGCAGCCAGGAATCTGACTTGCTTACTTAGTGGTTCGCTTGACATACTGGCATGAGCGAAGGTGTTCCGTTGAATGGCCGTTGTACTGGTACTGTGTGTCGAAGTGATGTTCGTCGCCGCATGGTCGAGGTGCGAAAGAGGAACATTCGAATGGAGCAAGATATAAACACATGTGGCTCGGATGAGAGTTTGCACCGCGCACCCGCGCTATGTGGCTGATTTGGCGACCGCCCCGTACTCTGCACGGGTGTGTCGACGAGAGAGCTCATTCGAGGTTGACGGGTGGTGTTGCTGGCCAATCGACGCCGCTTTGTCGAGATAAACGTTACCATCGTTACCATCGTCAATATCACTATCGTCGCCAGCATTTGTCGCCATCATTTGTCGCAATCAATTTTCTCATCTCCATCATGGTCAAACACCTGATTTCGGACACACTCATTCTTGCAAGTTATTGGTAAATTGAACCACAAATCTTGACTTTTGCAATCTGGCACCTGTTCATGCCAGCCAGAGTACAAAACCGAGCACAACAGAGAAACCCAACCTCATCCAACCCAACGACCACTTTCCAGCACCACTAGTAGTCTGCTGAGCTGGAGGAGCACTTCCAGTATATGTCGCATTCGTCGCCGCGACACCTCCAAATGGAATCTTGAACACCCAGCTATACTCGTCTCCAGCAATGACAGCATCACTGATAGTCAACTCCAAACTTCCGTTACTCAGCAACCTCGAAGGAACAATACTGCCACTCATGTTTCCACCCACAACGGTGACTTGATCGCCATTGACATATGGCACAGGGCTATTGAGAACCAGTGTGGAGTTGGGTGGATACAGGGTCAAGATATAGAACGCATCAGGTGTTTGCGTAAAACGGATGGCATCTCCTTCTTCAGGTGTGATGAACCAATATGTAGTGTTGAAGATAGCCTCGCCATGCGACTTGATCCATTTGCCCGCAGCTCGTAGATTCTGTTGTTCGATATCGATGATTGTACCGTTGGCTTGGGGTCCAATGTCCAACAAAAAGTTTCCGTTCTTGCTTGTGATATCGATTAAAGAGGTGACAATTTCTGCGGGCGTGATGTATGCAGAAACTGGAGTTGCTCTGTTGTAGCCGTAGGAGAATGGATCCATGCCTAGATTGCTCTCCCATTTTCGCATTTGGACGGCTTCGTAACGAGCATATTCGGGAGTATCGAAGTCACCTGGGAGACCACAGCGGTTGTTGATTAAGACTTGTTTGCCTTGTGCCGCCATGTTGTTGAAGTACTCGGCTGAGAATTCGGCTGTAAGGTTAGGGCCTCCAATATCGCACTGTAGTAGTTGTTAGAGGGCTGATTGAATATGAGTATGATATTTGAGGTCTACTCACCCACATGATTTCTGTACCCATCTGTGCCAAGATCTGCATCTCAGGAAGAATCAGGTCTGAGACAAAGTCATTCACTGGTACATAGCCAGTATAGGGAAGCGTTTGGTTGGTGTATGGGTCGAGCGCTAGCCCACCCGGCCAGGCAGCCCCGTTAGAGTCGCCAAATCCGTACTTCTTGTAATCGGGATGGAACCATTCAGGTAACGAAAAGTAGGTAGCTTTATGAAGGTGAGGTTGGTATTGATCTGCAGCATCGAAGAGCATCTGCAGCAGGTTCTTATGTGGCACCTGAGCTACGCTCGTTCGCTTGGTGATGTTGCTTGGGATGTCGAACAAGGCATAGCCTTCGTGATGCTTTGAGACTTGGACAAAGTATTGAGCACCTGCATCGGCAAAGAGATCAACCCATTCTTTAGGATCGTAGTATTCGGTAGTGAAGTTCTGGATGAAATCATCATAGGCATGATCAGGACCGTAAGTCGCGAGGTTGTATTGATAGAAGTCTGCAGGGTTAGAGCTGTCAATGCCTTGATTCATGTACCACCAATACCACTCCGCGTATTGCTCTATGACTTGTCAGCTGGCGCCGCCCTCAATATGGTCACATAGATCAGATACCTACCTTTCTTGCCAGAGTTGCCCCAGCCTGGAACAGCGTACACGCCTCAATGGATGAATATACCATACTTTCCGCCAGTATACCAAGTAGGGCTCTCATGAGTATAGATGCTCTCGTATGTGGCCTCATAAGTTCCAATGCCGAATGTTGCGTTGAACATGGAGCGTGCCTGCACACCAGCACCCGTGATGAGTAGAGTGGCCTCACCTGTGGTACCAGGCTCAGTTCCATTGGCATTGATGACTCCAACGCGCACAATGACTCTGTCTCCAGGACGAAGTCTGTTGATGATGCCTGGCTGCACAGTTTTTACGCCAGGAGCTTCGACAGTAACTTTTACACTATTATTTGCCAGGATCCAGTTGTCTCCTGTGTTTACAATGATAGTCTCAAATATCTGAGTCTTGTTGGTGCCTTCCATCCACAGCTGTGTTGATCGCGCTTGCTGTATCTCAAGGCTGATTCCTGAGCCACTTGATGAGACGAGTGAGACTGCAAAAATATGCAATCGAGTGTTCTCTGCCGCGCCACCAGGTCCTGTAGCTGCACCGGAAGTGACGTTTGGAAGTGTAACACTAGAGACTTCTTTGGTAGAGTCGAGCCAATTGACAGATTGATAGATCATTGAGCGATTGTAGTCGACACTGCTATTTGTCAAGTAGTAGGGAAACACTATATCACCACCATATGGATACGGCCTAGGCACAAGTCAGACAGCGAAATATTCAAACGTCTTTCGCACTCACCATGACCAAAAAGGATCTACAAGAACAGGCCCGGAAGAAGTCGTGTTGTCTGTGTAGGTGACATTGACGTAACCAGTAGCGACAGCAGATTCAGCAGCTACTAGCATTGAGATACTGGAGTAACGTCCCTGAGGAGGGGTGATGATCTGCCCTTGAGCAAGTACGTTGTCATCGCCTGACTGTTTGTATTCAGGAAAAACATAGTTGATGCCAGCGTAAGTGAAGTTGCTGTCAGGTAAGAACTGGGCAGGATAACCTGAGTGTATGCCATCGAAGTTTGCGTCGCCAGGTGTCATGGCAAAGGCACGGTTGTTGACCATGGCCGAAAGATCGATTGGAACAGATGAAGGATGGCTGCCGACTTGGAGACCAGCGTTTTTTGGATTGATGACCAGGCCTCCCTGGCTGAGCGCCAGAGGGACGAGGCCGAGCACAGCAAGCTTCAAGAAAGTTGAAGCAGACATGACTTGTGATGAATCACAGATAGGAAGAGGAATCGTGGTACTGCATACTTATACTTTGTGGTCAAGAAGGCAGAGGATCAGCGAAGCATGGCTAAATGCATCGGGTGTCATGCCTGTATCAGCTGGCGGTGGGGTATGGAGCATGCTGAGTGCACAATACTCCGTATGTGATCGTCAAAGCCGGGGTAAAGATGAGAATGGAACATGGCAAGTCAAGGTAGCATGCGGCATCATGCCAACCTACATGGGTCGATTGCTCGTATCGGCAGCCAAGTTGCATTTCACAGAGTATCGTAGAGGCGGAGCAGGCATGTCCAATCTTGAAAGCCGGGCATAGCGGACATGGCGTCGTTGTAAAGCATGGCCATATCGTCAAGGAAATATGAATGTATCAAGAGATTTGGATGTGCTATGTCTATCAGTGATGGCGACCTGATCATGTAAATGTGATGAGCTATGTCTTCCCTTTGGTCGTGTGTTGTGCGTGTTGGAAAGTCGGCAGAAGGTCAGCCCATCAACGGGGAAAGTGCGGCAGAACTGACACGTCCCGACGCGTCGACTCTCTCGAACGTGTCGCCAGTCTACTTTCTTGCATCACATCACCGCCCGCTCGTACGTACATGTCGGGCATTGCATGAGCCGCGACAATGCATATCAAACAGATCATCATCCAGGGCTTCAAAAGGTATACACAGTCGCACTTCTTAACTCAGGAAGCCACGCTCTAACACAATGCGCCTGCAGCTACAAGGACCAGACAGTCATTGAGCCCTTCTCGCCCAAGCACAATGTTATTGTCGGTCGCAATGGTTCAGGCAAGAGCAACTTCTTCGCTGCCATCAGATTTGTCTTGAGCGATGCCTACACTCAGATGGGTCGCGAGGAGCGACAAGCTCTTCTGCACGTATGTTTGCGCCCCCATCATCTTCGGCTGTCTCTGACAATCGCATAGGAAGGTTCGGGCTCAGCAGTCATGTCAGCTTACGTAGAAGTCATCTTCGACAATACCGATGGCCGTTTCCCCACCGGCAGAGAAGAACTGGTCCTACGCAGAACCATCGGCCAGAAGAAAGACGAATACTCGCTCGATCGCAAGAACGCTACCAAGGCCGATGTCATGAACCTACTCGAATCTGCCGGTTTCTCACGCTCAAACCCATACTACATTGTTCCTCAAGGACGTGTCACGACTCTCACCAACATGAAGGACGGCGAGCGTCTGAATCTGCTCAAAGAAGTTGCCGGAACCCAGGTCTACGAATCGCGAAGAACAGAATCGCTCAAAATTGTCACCGACACGGACAACAAGCGCGCAAAGATCGACGACCTTTTGGCATACATTCGCGAGCGACTGGGTGAACTAGAAGAAGAAAAGGAGGAGCTGAGAGCATACCAAGAGAAGGATCGCGAACGACGTTGTCTTGAATACGCCATCTACCGAAACGAGCAAGAGGAAGTCGCAGACTGGCTGGCCAGGATCGACGAGGAACGTCAAAACGACGTGATCGGATCAGACGAGCACAGCCAGGATTTCCTCCAAGGAGAGGAGGATTTGAAAGAAATGGACAGCCAAATCAGCCGACTCAAACAGCAAATCGAGTTCCTGGTTCTCGACAGACAACAACTAGAAGACGAGCGCAAGGAGGCTTCGCGCGAAAAGGCGAAAGTTGAACTGGATGTCAAGACTCTTACAGATGGCCAGTCTGCCGCACAGTCTGCTAGAGCCCGCCACGCCAACGACCTACAGCAAGTCCGTGCCCAAATCGAGCAGCGTGAGGCTGAATTGGCCCAAATACTCCCTCAGTACAATGCACAGAAAGAGCAGGAAGCCACCATCAAAAACCAGCTTGTTGAGGCAGAGGGCCAACGACAAAGATTGTATGCAAAGCAGGGACGTCAGACTCAGTTCCAGAGCAAGCGCGACAGAGACACTTGGTTGCGCAAAGAAATCGCAGAAATCAATGTTGCTCTGGCCACGAGGAAAGCCATCGCAATGCAGGCATCCGACGATGTCGCAGAACTCGAGGAGGAGATCTCGACCCTCGAATCGGAAATTGCAGAATTAAGGAGCCGCATCGACAATCGCGGTGACGAGACCCAGACCATGGCAGCTGATGTGCAAAAAGCGAAGGACGAGCGAGACCGTCTGATGGATCAGCGCAAAGAACTATGGCGTGAAGAGGCCAAGCTGGATTCAGTCATCACGAATGCTCAGCAAGAGCTCGAAAAGGCCGAGCGTTTCCTTTCTCATATGACAGACCACAACACGAGCCGAGGTATCGCTGCTGTCCGTCGTATCGCTCGTCAACACAACATCCCTGGTGTATACGGCACTCTTGCCGAGCTTTTTGAGCCTGCATCAGACCGATACAAGACCGCCATCGAGGTCACTGCTGGAAACAGTCTGTTCCACTACGTAGTTGACTCTGATGATACAGCCACAAGAGTTCTGGAGATCCTACAACGGGAGAAATCAGGACGCGTGACGTTCATGCCGCTGAACCGCCTCCGACCAAGACCTATCAATATCCCGAATGCTGCTGATGCAGTACATCTTCTTACCAAGATTACCTACGACAAGAAGTACGAGAAAGCCTTTGAACAGGTATTCGGCAAGACCATCGTCTGTCCCAACCTAGCGACCGCCTCACAATATGCCCGCAGTCATGGTGTCTCTGCTATTACACCAGAAGGTGATCGCGCAGACAAGAAGGGTGCTCTCACGGGTGGTTTCCACGACCCGAGATCATCACGTCTTGATGGTGTGCGAAATGTTCAAACCTGGCGTGCCGAGTACGAGAAGCATCGCAACCGTGGTGACGAAATTCGCCGTGAGCTCGAAGCGCTAGACCAGCAAGTCACAAGAGCCGTCAGTAATTTGCAAAAGATTGATCAAAAGCGTCTACAAGCAGAGAACAGCTACGGTCCTCTCCGTCAGGAGCTCAGAAACAAGACAAACGCTTTACAGTCCAAGCATGAAGAGCTGGAGAAGAAGCAGCGCTCTCGTGACAACGTTGAGCTTGCAGCAAGACAATTGGGAGAGCAGGGTACTGCCTATGAGGCAGAATTGAACACTGAGTTCAGGAAAGCACTTTCAGCAGATGAAGAACGTCAACTGGCGACTTTGAGTACAACTGTACAGAATCTACGAAAGCAGTTCTCTGACTTGAGTTCTGCCCGTTCGGAGCTTGAGGGTCGCAAGGCCAGTCTGGAAGTGGAGCTTCGTGAGAACCTTCGTCTACGACTTGACCAGCTCCAGGCTCAAGATGCCGAACTCGGTGCTGGCGGTGTCGCAGGTAGCAATGCACGCCTTGGCGAGAAACAGAGGGAGCTTGAACGCGCAGACGAAGCTTTGTCAAACGTTATGAGCAAGCTCGAAGAGGCAGAGGCATCACTCGAGCAAGCACAGTCTCAACTTTCAGAGGCAAACTCGTCGCGTGAGGAGAAGCAACGTCAACAAGAAGAGCTCGCTCGCTTTATCGCCAAGAAGAAGAGGTCAATGGAGAAGAACACTGCCAAGCGTGCTACACTCAAGGAGAAGGAGGAAGCTGTAGGCATCAGCATCCGCAACCTTGGTGTCCTGCCCGAGTCTGCCTTCCAAGAACCTTACACAAGCATGAATTGGGACAAGGCAGCCAAGAAGCTGAACAAGGTCAAGAACGCCCTGAAGGGATATGGTCATGTCAACAAGAAGGCCTTCGAACAGTACAACTCCTTCACCCGCCAACGAGAGAGTCTGGAAACCCGCCGCAAAGAACTCGAGAACTCGCTCTCGAGTATTCAAGAGCTCATTGATGTATTGGATCAACGTAAGGACGAAGCGATCGAGCGTACTTTCCGCCAAGTCAGCAAAGAGTTCGCGCGCATCTTTGAGAAGTTGGTTCCTGCTGGTAAGGGTCGTTTGGTCATCCAACGCCGTACCGATCGTATCGCTCGCGGCGAGAATGATGAGGAGGAGAGTGGTGAGGATGGTGAAGGCAGAAAAGACGGTGTTGAGAATTACACTGGTGTGGGTATCAGTGTGAGTTTCAACAGTAAACACGACGAGCAACAACGTATCCAGCAACTGTCCGGTGGACAGAAGAGTAAGTCTTGCCTCTTCCATTTCTTCTTACCCACCACATACTAACATACTTTCCACCAGGTCTTTGCGCCCTCGCCCTCGTGTTTGCAATCCAAGCCTCAGATCCCGCACCCTTCTATCTCTTTGACGAGATCGACGCAAACCTCGACGCACAGTATCGTACTGCAGTCGCCCAAATGCTTTCCGAAAGCTCTGAAAAGGGACAGTTCATCTGTACAACATTCAGACCTGAAATGCTGCTCGTGGCGGAGAAGTGCTACGGTGTCAGTTATATCAACAAGACCAGTAGTATTGATGTCGTGACCAAGGAAGATGCTTTGGGCTTTGTCGAGGGACAAATTAGTGGGAAGTAAGAGAGGAACGAGGGAAAGAGGTGACTGGAGATGGATGGGTGAGCGTGGCGTTTTCTCTATCATTTTGCTATCAAGAAGGGTGTGTTTTGTAATTTATGAATGGAACTTGATGGCTTCTTTTGCCATTGCTGTGAATGAAAACTAGTAATACATGTTTTGTGTAGAAGAGAAGTGTCCGATGGTGGTTGTGACAAAGGTGAATAAGAGCATGCTGTATTGTTGCAGCCAAAAGGGGTATCATAAAATCGTCGAGAGAAAGCAAAAAGCAAGAAATGAGGCATCAGGCAATCTCCTGCAACCTTTTCTGTCTGTCCTCAGCCCTCTTTTTCTCCCTCTCAATCTCGACATCCATGTCCTTTTGTGCTGTGGCCAGCATGTCCAGCATCTTCTTCTCCAGTTCTCTGCTCCAAGGCAGAGCTTCTGAACCTCTGTCCGGCAAGTTCGCAGTAGGTTCTCTGCCACCCTCATATTCGATCCTCGTGCCTCTTCCTTTAGCACCTCTGCCACCCTTTGCACCACCGCCCTTCTTTTGTAGATGGGCAAACTGATCCTCAGCCGTCATCTTTGCGAAAAAGTCATGACTAGGCTCATTAAATTCTACAATCTCACACGTCTCACTAGTAACCATGTTTGCATCTTTCTGGGCCTTTTGCTGCTCTTCGCTTCCATAAGGCTCCAATCTCAACCTATGACTTCTGTACTGGGCTTTTTCTCCCGAGCTCGAGTCAAAGTATAAGCGCATCTCGATGTCAAATTCTCCGTAGCCGGTTTCTTGGATTTGGAAGGGAGGGGCTTCGACGGTGCGCGAGGGGTCGGCATAGGTCATGTGTAGTTTGAATTGGACTTTTTTGAGCCAGGTGGATAGATCCGGGCCTCCGTCTAGGGCTTTTACGTAGACGCGCCAGCCTTTTGTGTGGCCTTCGGGGATGGGGGTTGTTTGGGTTGATGGGTCGAGGTTCCAGGCTTGAGAGCCGATTACTGTTGAAGATGTTAGTTGGTGGACCACAGGTGAGCGAGGTGGGCGTGGAGGATGTGGTCTTACTGAAGGGGCGCGAGATGCGCGTATTTTTGACGCGTTTGTTGCTCGCTGCGGCTGGCATGGTGTATGTTTATCGAGAAATGATGGGAGATGAGGGCTGTGTTGATCACACGTTGATGGAAGTGAATTGTACAGAGATGGATGCGACAGGGTCAGAGGCTCGGAGAAGAAGACAGGTGCATGGCCAATCGGGGTGGTTCCTGCCCGCAAAGTCGCAAACCATCTCGGCGATGGCGCTAAGACGCGGTGCGCGTCATGCATCGTGCCATCCTTTTGCATGTGAATCGGCAGCTCGAGAGCTTTCCATAGCTTCCGTCCTTCTTGACTCAAACACATCCAATTCAATTCATACATCCTCGAATCGCCATGTCTACCAAAGCAGCCACAAAAAAGATTGTTGTCGCTGGCGGCAATGGCTTCCTCGGTACGCAACCACCAATCCAATCCATCTCCCTCAAGCTAACACTTCCTCCCAGGAAGCCGCATCTGCAAAGCAGCAGCCGCACGAGGCTGGCAAGTAACCTCCATCTCGCGCTCCGGCGAACCCACCTGGTCCTCGGTAACCTCCTCTCCCGCCGCACCAACCTGGTCCTCCGACGTCAATTGGGTCAGCGCCAACATCCTACAACCCTCAACCTACAAGCAGCACCTCGAAAACGCCGATTCTGTCGTCCACAGCATGGGAATCTTGCTAGAGGCAGACTACAAAGGCGTCTTGACTGGCAAAGAACCCATCATTGGCGGCTTGCAAAAGGCATTCAGCAGCACAAAGCAGGGCACTCAAAACCCATTGGAGAGAAAAGAGGGCAGTGATGTGGAGCCCCAACATGAAGGTGGTCAAATCACCTACGAGGTCATGAATAGGGACTCGGCCATCTTGTTGGCTAAGGAGGCTTCGGCTGCTGGTGCTAAGTCCATGGCGTATATCTCCGCTGCTGGTGGCGCGCCCATTCTGCCTGCGAGGTACATCAAGACAAAGCGCGAAGCTGAAGAGTCGATTACTTCAAACTTCCCGGCCATGAGGAGTGTCTTTATTCGTCCTGGTTTCTTGTACGACTCGTCACGGACTTTCACAGTTCCTATGGCTGGATTGACGTTTATGGGTGCCATGGCCAATTCTTTGGTTGGTGGACGTTTGACTTGGTTGATGGGTGCTGGTGGTGTTGAGCCATTGAAGGCAGATCTGGTCGCCGAGGCTGTTGTCGAAGCTCTGGCTGATGAACAGCTAAAGGGCCCTGTTGAAGTCAAGACAATCAAGGAGCTCGCTACTCGTGCTTGGAGAAGAGGTATGCTCTGAGCTTTTAACAAAATCTAAATATCGACCTTCTCATATACCGCTTTATGAACCTCATAACCTATATATGTAAGATGCATTCTCGTCGTTATACATTACTCATGAAGTTCCAAATCCAGTCAGCAAGACGATGACAGTCAATCGGGAAGTCCTACCAATCGACCTCCGAGGCTGATTCACTGTTCCTTCTATCTTCAGATGCTGCAATTACCTGATCCGCCGCATTGCCAGCGGAATGCTCTCCATCATCATCTTGGAGCGACACTCGAGACCCACTGCCAGAAAGACTTCTCGAGGTACCGGAGTACAAACCATCCGATTCCTCAGGACCTTGAAGCGGTTGCTGCACCAACTTTTCCTTGTCAACCTTCTCCAGCTCAGGTCCTTTTAGCGGTTCCAGCAGTTCCCGATCGCCGTTCGAGTTTTCTGGGTGTCCGTTTTGCGGTGGTGGTGGTGGTGGCTGCTCCTTTGGCTGATCCTCAGTTGTGTTCACGTGCTGAGCAGTGTCGTCATCAGTCTCACCTGTTTGTACTGCTGCAGTAGCGCTCTGCTTCTTTGCCTTTTCCAGCTCTTCGCCGTACAACAGGCGGAAAGTCGTGGCTACACATACTTTTCCGGTTTTGCGGCTTTTGAGCACAAATCTCGTGGTGTGGGTTCGATCGTTGATGTATTTGAGGACTCCAAAAGAAAACCCCGGAAGCTTGAGAGCGTAGTTTTTCCAATCAATGTAGCCATTGTGGAAGTCAAAGGCATAGCAGCGGCCCTTTTCAAATACAAAGCCTTTACGATTCTGCTCGTCCAAAAAGTGTTTGCGACGTTGCGATTCTGAAGAGGGAATGTTGTGGCTCTTGCGAATTGCAGCGTCGTCGGAGAGACCACCTTCTGCGAGGATTGCTGGCAGTTCACAATTGCCTTTGGGACCGATACTGAAGGTTATGGCTGTCGAGCATAGAACAGGTCCATTGAGCCAGGGCTGATCGGCATTAGGGTCGCATTTCAAGCTCGAGTCTACAAAGCCTTTGACGATGTTGAAGGCAGTAGTGATGAAGCGTCCGGGTATGCGATCACGAATCGGATTAATCAATTCAATGCCCCAAACCAAGTCATTTGCATCAATGTCTTCGTCAGGGATCCAAGAGACAGCTATACTGTACGTATCGTTTGTATGTGCGTTGTCCTCGAAGTACGGAGAAGTAGCCGGAGAGTCCAGAGGGATACCCTGATATTCCTTGATGCGTACAGCGACCTTGGCATTTTTATTCAACTCTGTAGGCGCACCATTGATGATGACTTGTTTAGCCTTGGAGTCATCGTATGAAGTCCCTGCAGCCACCTGGATAAAGTATTTGTTGCCGTTGCCGCTGTCGACCTCTGGTTGAGCACCGGTGATTTTTTCTCTCAAGTAGGAAGCCATGTTTAGTCTGATGACAGACTAAGTTAGCAGTAAGGATCAGCACATGGTGTTTATAAAGGGTCTCAGGTACACAAGGTTTCAGGGCGTAGCTGCTGTCGTGGCCTGTGGCCGAGGCGTGGTTCATGACGTGGTTGAGCGAGCGTGGGGAAGCTGCGATCGAAAACGTGCAGGTGGCGTCTCCTTGTCCTTGCTCAACCTTCTCACGAGCCTATTGGAACACTGCATTTTCCAACTGCTTACTCTATGAGTAATAATTCATAGAAAGGATTGCTCGGAACACTCTACGAGGACTATCATTGGAAGAAGACCAGGAATCAGGATATTGGAAGGAATCCAGGAGCCATACATATTCTGGAACTGGACGCTGGAGGAATCCACGGGTAGCCCTTTCTTTCTCTTTTCTCTGTGATGCCCAAGAAGCACAGACAGACATACCAACCCAAACCAGGCTCGAACTATGTTCACCCCTCTCTCGGGGGCAGTCCTCGCACCGGCGAGAATGCTCAGGCAAAGCCTGTGTTATCCGTCAACGAACGACTCACAAACTTGAGACTCGCCCAAGCATCTCCAGCTTCTCTTGAAAGAAAGCGCCAGCTTGCTGAGCTTTCCAACCAAAGGTCATTGCCACCAAGTCTCGGTCAGGGTATCTTGGGTCAGACTGCTGTAGCTGCTCCGGCTCCGAGAAACAGTGCTTCTCAGAGATCGAGGGTTCGGTTCAGGACGCCTGGCCCTGCCCCTCCGCCTAGTTGGGTGTCGAGACTAACAAGTCATAGACAAGCACTGGAGAATCGTTACTACCCGGCGAAACGACAACCAAGGACCTTTGGCCAAAATGGTGCTCCGACAAGGAATATGCCGCAAGGACTGGCTCGTTTCTTGAACATGGCAAATGACAATCCTGTCATTCCTGGCAGCTTACTGGATATGTCACTGAAGGTGGCTGCGCGGAACTGGTCGGATATCGTGGAAGACTGCGGCGAGTGGCTCGATGTGATTCCAGCTCATCTACGTGTTGTCTTGCTCAGTTACTTGACCACTCTGGCACCGCCGGAAGGCATTGATATGGCTGGTCTTCATGCTCTCTTCCCGAATCCATCCGAAGCTTCTTCCTTGGACCTATCGGGCTTGGTGGGCTGGGGTTTCACAATCAAGGAACTCAGAAAATGGCTTCATAAATCAGCAGAAGATACCAAAGATCTAGCGGAAAAGTCACAACAACAGAAAAGCGACATCGCGGACTCATGGGACCAGGAGGATTCATCCTCCGATGACAGCGACTTTTTCATCCCCAAACCTTTCAACAACAATCTTCAGCACTTAACCAAACTCTCTCTGGGTCACCCTCCTTCCTCTGCATCTTGGACAGACCTTCTACTTCTCTCCAAGGACTTACACACCATAACGCACCTCAGCCTAGCACACTGGCCGCTACCAACACGAACACCTAACTCAACCTCTCCATACGCCTCACTCGACCGTGACTTTGAGGAATCAGCTCTAGTCCTGCGTATGCTCGCCGAAAACACATACTGTCTCCGTTGGCTCGACCTCCAAGGCTGTCACTCCTGGCTCCCAGCCTTGACCCACCGCTCCTACGCTCTCCCACTTCAACCTATAGATTCCGACGACAGCGACAATGACTGGTCCCTCCAAGCTCAACGCCTCAAAGGTCCAGATTGGAACGGAGCTTGGCGCCATCTAACCTACCTAAACATATCCCAAGACCCCACTTCTTGGTTTCCTACCAATGCCGCGTTTCCCAAAACCCCTCCCTTCCGCCAGAAAATGGCAAAGTCTTATTTCCGCATCGGAGCTAAACATCAACAAATCATCGATGACTTGCGCGATTACATCTCTACTCATCCAGAGAAGAGAGAATATCAAGTACAGCATTGTGGTGATTGTCATGCTACTGCTGATTTGGGAGATTGCTGGCAAGAGTGCGGGGCTTGTGATGCGTATCAGGATATGTTTGTGGGCTTGATGGCTAGATGGTTGGAAAGAGAGGCAGAAGCTAGAACGGTGGCTAGAGGTATTATTGCTGCTAGACAGGGTACGGGTTTGAGGTGTACTTTTGACCATGGGTGGCAGAGTAGGGAGAGCTATCCTGTTTTGAATTGGCCATAGGAAAGTCGACAAGAATCGTCTGCAGTCCCAAATCAAACGGAGACATCACATAAATGATAAGCAATTGAGAAGTCTTTTACGCACATGTATAAACTACCAAAAAGTGCAAAAACTCCACTTCTAAGGGTACTTTTTTCTGTGCAAAGGATAAGATTCCTCCTTTTATCATCTTGACCAACCAGAAAGCCTACCACTGCTCGCACCCCAACTCTATACTTTTGTGCTTCATCGCCAGCCAGCAAAAGGCCCAGCTCCCTGTCTTTGCACACAGTTCCACTCGTACTGCAGAACAAAAGGTCAGTGAAACTGTTACATTCTCTATCAGAACATGTCCAAACTTACAACTTTGCCGTCTTCATCACCGGTATATACAGCTTGTGACATGGGAAGAACACAAGTGATGGTCGGCACTTGGATGTTTGGCTCGCCGCGTGTGGGCTCTACATGCATCAATCGCTTGATGAGTTGGAGATGCCAAGCTCCATCGCGGAGGGTGACTAGAGACCAGACCTATGGAGTGCGTTAGCTTCCGGTAGCTCTGTGATTATGGTCTTTGGAACAGCTTACATTGACGATACCGCGCTTGTGGCCGGTAAAGAGCAATACGCGTTCTACCCACTCGTTTGCAGCGCCTTCGTAGAAAGCACAGCAGGTAATCTCGTCATCTTCCGCATCGCAGACTTTTTGTTCCACGAGTAGGTGTCCATTCAGAGTGAGCACTCGGACATATGCTCCGCTACACAGGGCGATGTGGCCAGTCAGATTGTTGACCTTGGCACACTGGATCGTGCGACTGCCGTTGTTTGCTTCTTGGAGGACGCGCACACAGTCAAAGCGATTGAGGTCCCAGAGGAACACCTGACCATCGACCGAAGCAGAAACAAGAGTGCTGAAAGCGCGGGAGGCGGCAAGAACGCTGACAGGCGTGCGATGGCCAAAGAGATAAGTTCTCGACTGGATTTCTGCAGAGTCAGAGGTGAAACCAATGGTCCACACACCAATTGTGCTGTCTGCTCCGCCCGTGATCAAGGTCTTTGAGTCTGCAAAAAGAGCGGTGCTAATCTGTCCAATGTGCAGGTTTTCGTACAAGCCGAGCATTCTTCTATTGTCGGCGGTGAAGAAGCGAAGACTGTTGTCAGCGAAGCCCCATTGCAGGTAGCTTTTGCAAGCCGGTGGCACGTTGAGCTTGCAAGGAGGAGAGCATAACAAACGCTCCTGAGTAGGCGAATATGTCAATGCCATGACTCGTTCATGACTCTCATGTAGGGGGAATGGTAGCTTGATCAATGATTCAGCAATGGTGTCGAGTCTCTCAACTCTGTGCTTCTCTTCCTCCCTCCTGGGATGCACACGCTGGAAGACCTGGTGAGGAGTTTGTCCAAAGTTGTGAATGATACCAATAGTCGCGAGCTTCTCAACTTCATCTTGCATGGTATCCAAATCCTTAGCACCTTGGTACGAAAGATGATGGAACACATTAGTGGCTTCTAGCGCTGCCTCACCACGTTGCTTGTATCCAAAGATAAGATCAATCCACTCTTGAAGGTGTTGGCTGACGTATGGGCTCTCGAGAGCTTCTCTATGCTTTGCGATGAATATATGAGGGTCTCCTTTAGCCCAAGGTGGTAGCACAACATCATTGATGGTTTGACCACTGCCTTGCTTCTGACCAAAGTCGTAGCCATTGATATTTTGCAAAAATTCAGGTAAGCAGAAGAATTCAGGTGTCAACTCGCGAACATCAGTCATGTTCTCCTTGGAAGCGGACAACCACGCCTTCTCAATCGAGTCAAACAATCTGTCTGCATGGTCAAAATTACCGCCTTGAAGCAGCAAATACGATTGCACAAATGGTGGCAGTCGAATGAGATAGGAAGAAACGATCATGGCCGAAGAGTAATGAGTGCCATAGTGGAAAGGCGGAGAGTGTTCATCACCCATCTCAGCAAAAGCTCGGTAGCGTTCACGGAACTCAGATTCGCGTGCAGGATGTTGACAGCCCATTGGCTTGGAGAGATCACGGAAACTTCGAGGGTCGGTAAGATCGAGTTCCTCGCTGGTATAATCTGCGAGAATCCAAGGGAACACAGGATACTGAGTGAGATCGTTGAAAGTTCTACCGGCCATGTTGTTGACAAGCATAAGATATTGGAAGTTTGAAATCTCGCCACGCGTCCATCGCCTGGTTGCTGCGTTGGAAGATGTTGAGTTGAAAACATTTGCGAATTTGTAGCCAAAGCTTTGTGGCGTCTCTTCTGGATTTCTCAATGAGTCCAGTCTCCAAGCGTCCTCAGCAGGCAGGGACGATAGTGACCCGTATACGAGTGGTGACTTCCCTGCGAGATTTGCGTAAACATCATTGCGGGCTGTTGGCGTCATGAATGTCAAGAGGTAGCTGCGACCGTCGGTGAAGAAGACCTCTAGCGCGACATCCCTGAACAGGAAGCGGCGCTTCGAGATGTGCAATAGCTCCTGCCAGGTCCAATGTCTTGCGGGTTCTCTTTCCGTGCGTTGTCTTCGTTTGGTCTTGATCTCTTTGCCCGATATCAGCTGAACGTAGGGATCGCGTTCTTCATCAGGAGCATGAGCAACGCTGACAATCTCGCCATCAGACCTTTGGAACATATCGTCCTGAAGATACAAGCATTTCTTGCCGATGATCAACAGACCCTCGAAAGCCTCTAGACCGACCACACGCGAGACATTGCAAATGTTCTGTACACGATCACCACGTTGTAAACTCTTCAACACTTTACGGTTCTTGTCTTCAAATCCTTCCTCGCCATCCTTGGGATCGTCAACCATCTCAAATTCGCCATCAAGAAGCGCAGAGCCCGAAATAGAATCGTCCCTTGGCGAGGATGGAGTGTCTTCGAATTGAGGTACACTGAGATTAGCAGGGGTCCTTGGTGTAGGCTCCGCTGAGACTATATTGTCCGACAAGCTTGGGCGAGACTGTGTGTCGATTTTCAGAGCCGTATGAGACATACGCTCAGAGGCCTTACGCTTGGGCTGGAATGTCTCTTGATCTCGTCGTGAGTCTGGTACTATTCGTATACGCATTCTATTGCGCGATTCGGTCTGATCGAGCTGCCATTTGAACGGACCTTTCTCAGGGAAAAGACCTGAGGGCTGCTTCAAGAGAGTCTCAAGCCTAGCAATGACAGTATGTATATGATTCAGGTTTTCCTGTTGGTCTTGAAGTGCGCCTTGATACTTCAATCGCTCTTGAGAATGGATATTCGATCGCCAGTGCCTAGTGGATACCTCGAATCGATGCGCAACATTGTCAAGTTCAGTCTCGGTCGCTTTCCAATGTTTTAACTTCTCTTTGCGCTTAGCAAGGCGATTTTTGGCAGATTCTTCGGTCTTCTGGTTCTCGGAGCCGACAAATTCGTCCCAGAATCTTGACATGGTCTCGTGGAAGAATATGTCTAGAGGCTTTCGATTCTGATCAATCCATTCCAGAAGCTCGTCGTCATCGTGTGCAGCGAGCTTGATCAAGCCAGTGGAGATGTGTCGCTGATTTGGATCAGAGTTCTGTATCAGGATCGTAGCTGCTTCTGTTGGCTTCTGCACAAGCAACATCCTCCACAATGAGGCAGCAGCATGCCGTACTGGAGACGAGGGCGAAGTCATCTTGATGTATAGAAGATAACAAATCAGTCTTATGAATGGAAGTTCTTGGTTCTGAGGCGAGAACAAGATAGTTTGCCAGTATGTCATCTTCCTGAGGAAGTCTAGGGCGTCTGCATCATCTTCGGCTTCATCAAGTTCGGACAAGCGAAGAAGAGTAACACGAAGGAATACCGAGCGTAGTGTCGACACAGCCTGTGAGCATAGTCGTACACCCTTTGTCGCGGATACAGCTGGCTGTTGCAAATACTCCAACGCTTTGCCAGTGAAGTCAAGTAGTGGCTGGGCTCCGTCGATGAACCAGCCCTCGAACACAGCTTCGGCCATATGTAAGCTGTAGCGTGCAAGATTCGTCAAAGTTCTAGGCTCGACCATCAATTCTTGATTCAGCTGAAGATGATTCCATAATTGATGCATAGTGTGAAGCAGAACATATGATTCGAAATATGCTTGATGTTCCTGGAAACCAGGCGGGACTTTGAGAAACAGACCGAAACCTGCAAAGTCTTTGCGCTGGGAGACCTGCTCAATGTATACCATGACTACAAGCTCAAGCAGAGACTCAACAACAGCGTTGCCGATATTGAGTTTCACTGGTTTGCTTGTAGTGGGAGACATTATCGCATTGAACCGCATTGACACAGTAGACTGCTTAGCCTCCGCCGCGGTAGGGTTAACGAAAACGAAAGATGAGGTTCTGCGAGGAATTTGAAGTTGGTTCGGACGTCCTTGAGTAGGCAAGGTTCTGCTGGAACCACTTCTAAGTACTGCCGGTCGTTCCCCCAGCGAGTTGGAGTGAGGTCGCAGAACAACTTCGCGACCTTGAAAGTTCAGCGGACTCTCTGATGCTAGTTCAGCGGACGCACTAAGTTGATCCGCACTTGTGATCAGTGGGAATAGCACGAAAAGTAGTTCCTGTACGTAGTGGGAGTCCACAGCAAAGTCTTTGAACGACTTGCTCCGAGAATGTACGTCTGTAAGGAACTGGATAATTGTCTTCGGGATAGGGTTCAACTCAGCTGCGTCTTCATTGTCCTTTTGATGCACAGAGTCTTTGACAACAGTCCTGAGCCCTGCTTCTAACATGCTCGCCATCGCTGGGAAGATTTCGGGATGCCGTATCTCAGATTCCCCTTGCTGCATGAATGTTTCCATAAGGTGGAAGATGGTGAGCTCATCGGCATCCTCATGAGAAACGAAAGGACGCCCGAATAATATGGCAAAACACCCCATCCACACTCTTGGAGACGTCCAGTGGCTACGCAGTCTAGCTTGCAGTGTTATGAAGCCATTATTCTTTTCAGTGAACTTAGACTTGAAACTGGGTATCTCTACGATAGCTCTTGATATGATCGAAAGCGCAGAACCAACAACACGAGAGTCAGGTTCTGCCAGTAGATGGAGGATCCATCGCGTAGGAACTTGCTGGTCAAAGCGTTTGATGTGCGTGTTGGTTTCGAAGCCACAGAGAACCTCTGAATACGTCTCCACAATGCTGATACCAAGATTTGATTGACTCAATTTGTGCGTACTGGGTGATGCTGATGTAGGACTAGATGTCTCAGGCGTGGTCAATCGAGGAGACGGTAGCTTGATCGATGTTGATCTGTTCCGAGGTGTCCTCAGTAGTGGGTTGGTCGACTGCAAGGCTCTGTCGTCGTGTAGCGCGTACGTGATGAACGTAGCAATATCTCGATGATTGAGATGTGCTGTTTTGCATAGACTGAGGGCTCTCAAAGCATGCAAGACCTCGGGCAAGACTTCAGCGCTGATCGGATCAACTTTGAGTGCGTCGAGGAATCTACGAACGACCCTCATTTTGTTGTAACGTTTCATGTTGAAAGTCTGGTTGTTGTTCTTCCAAACAAATCCAGCAATCTGCTGATAGTAGAGCTTCTGGGTTTCACAACTTATCGTACGCCAGGTGTCGAAGTCGACAAGCAGAACGCGGTAGGCCATTGGATTGATTAGCAACGAGTTTTCGGGACTCTTGACGTTATAGCCAACAAACGCCAGTACGACTTTGAGCAGTCTCAACGCCAACTCTTCTCTCTGTTGCATGGTCTTTGTAATCGGGGCAGTTCTATGACCACCTGGACCGCTGGTATAGATTCCAAGTTTTTCTCTCAGCAAAACTGCTAAAATGCCGAAGCCGTTATCCTTTTCCATGACTTCACTAGTTCGCCAATTGTCTAGTATGCATTGGAAGAGAAGCTCCACTGAAGTGACAAGAGAATCAGCCGTTGATGCGCTTTGGATAATCTTCATATTGATTGGTAGACAACCGCCGATCTGCCAACTACCATCGTCAAGACCGTGAGTGAGCGTCAAGATAGGATTTCCGGTAACCACAGCTGCTCCATAAGACCTCGTCATAGCCTCGTTTATTGAAGGTCGAGCTGCGTTGAGCAAAATTGGGTTGCCGTTGCGGGTAAGAGATTGAAGATGTGCTGCGGCCTTTTCATTCAGCATGTCTCCGATATTGACACCATTTACCAGCAGACCGTTCATATTCACGATCGATGAAGCGGACATGCTGATCAACAGTTTGCCTTCCGGAAGAAGCTCGCTGCCCTGAGATTGTGTAGCCTTGACAATCTCGGACTTATCATCCTTATCCGCGTGCAGCATTTCGTTGTAACGATTGAGTTCGGCAGAAGCGCGATATGTCAAGAAAGGTCCTATGCAGTCTTGGAAGTTGCCACAATACCGTGGACCAAGCTTCTGATGGACAGCAACTAGCTCGGGAGAAAGAGATGCATCCATCAGATAGGCGCTTGCAAGAGACCACTTCAAATTCAAGAGGCGATCGCCTGCTTGAGAAGCAAGATCTTGCGGGGTGCCGAAGAACGCCTGGACTGGCCGTCGTGTGGTATTGGGAACTTGAGAAGGAACAGGAGCGCGGACTTCTGGGATGAGCGGAGGCACTTCTGGGTATGGACAGTGCTGCTCTTCAATGCAGCGCCCGTTGACATAGAGTATGGCTGGACTCGAACCGCTTGTCCTTGACGGGCGATGCACTATGGTGATATGATACCACTCTCCAGCTCCGAATCTAAACCTTTTGAATCGCACACTAGGTCTCTTCGCGGTGACTGATGTCTGCAGAATCAGCTGATGCGTGTCCTTTTCGATGTATACAAGAACAAAACAGGTCTGACTGGCATCAAAGGCTCCGAACATTGTGGTGTGGCAGTCTGGATCAAATTCATCAATCTTGATCCAACTTGAGAACGTGTATCCGGTAGTAGGTGGAAAGGGCCGTGGCAACGAAGCAAGTTCTATTGAGCAATGCCCAGAGTTAGACAAATCAAACTTGATAGCGGGAGGTTGTTTGGACTTCTGCAATGCCTCTAGGAGGATTTCTCTTGCAGTGTCATCTTCGCAGGCCAACTTGAACATTTGAGCTGTCTCCTCCAAACGACGTGTTCCAAGTGGAAGCAACAACTTGCAGAGTTTTTGTAGTAGTGCAGCCTCATGTTCTTCCATGCCAGTTCGGGCCAAGCGAGGCAACAGAACTGATAGTGTGCCAGCATCGTGAATTGCGATCCTGTTGCTTTCTGATGTTTCAATGAGGCAATCAAGCACTGTCAGGACGACAATAGGTAACACAGCTATGTTTTCGGGGGCAGTCTCCGCCCCACGCTCGCTTAGCAAGTAAAAGTCCGACATGATAGTCACAGCCTCCGAGTACAGGATTCGCTCGCTTCGGTCGAAGCAATCACGAACCAGAGTCTGCAGCCTTTCAGAGGTTATCGCCTCTAAAGCGGATCTGTGGCAAGTTTCTGTCTCTTGAGAAGCATCTCCGTTGGCTAATCCGAGCCAGATATCCGAATTCTCAACCCACAGCGGTTTGAGAGTATTGTTATACGCACTGTCGCCAAGGGCCAATGCTAAAGCGGCGCAAAAGAACCTTGACAGATTATTGAAACGAGACTTTTCAGAGGCAGAACTCGCAATGATGGATGAAACGCGTTGCGCAAGATGGCGTAGAGCTTGCCATCCTCCGTCGGAGACACGCTTGGTGAAGTAGCGAGAGTTTCCATGATGCTTTCGCAGAGCTCTGGTCAGGATGTTAAGCACATCAGTGGCGATCTGGGCAAAATCTTCTACATGTGATATGCTTGTTGAGGTTCCTTGTGCTTCGGCATATTGGATTGCTGCTTCTAGAACATGAAGAACCGCTTGGAAACCGCGAATTTGACGAAACTGGTCTGGGATGTCATTTTGGCCATTGTCGTCAAAGAAGATGCACAATCTAGTGAGATCGTCATGAATAGTCCGTAGCGACTCCGAGGTGGTAATTGTGCAGCTTGATAGTCGTTGGACCAGTGAAGCAAATGCACTTGTCCTCACTTGCAATGGTGGACTAGAGTTGCTGGTAGACGACCTGTACCGACGGGGAGTCGGAGATCGGTTGTCCATTTTGGCATCAACGGTGCTGGTCGATATATACAAATTGAACAGCTAACGATGTCATTGCTCCGGAAGTGACTGTGCAAAGGGCAGATGATCCGGAAGCCGAAGGCGTTCTCTCCGGGCTCAGTCAAACAAGCAGTCAGTGACGACCCCGCAAAGTAGAATGCTTGCTCGATTGCGGCTTTGAGGATGGAGCATACACCAGCCAAGGAGGGACCAAAGGGGATGGGCCGAAGGGCTAAGCTGCAAAGGCCCTGGAGATAGCAGCAGTAGGGTTGCAAGGTGCGACGGCCGCAATGGAGGCGCACGTGAGCGTTTCGATGTTTCGCAGCACCGGGTGCCTTAAACAGTGAATCGAGAAGAGGGCACACAAGTTCCTCGAACGAGTAACTTGGGCGTTTGATCGCTAGCGCCGAAATAGCTCCACAAATCCAAGGTTGCGATAACGCCCACTCCGAGTCACCGATAGCATCTGTGGTCTTTACATGATGGTTTCGTGTCTCCAAACTCCTACTGTAGATTGGTTTACTAAAGGTTACAACTTGACACTATTCGTATCTCTGCTGCCAGCTCTAAATACGTTCCTGTACGGTGCAGAATAAACCCAAGGCCGTGCGGAACAGTCGTGTCTAGTGATCAAGCCGGAAACGTCATGCATGGAAAGCACGGACCCTGATAACGAGTGACCCCAGATTGGAGCTGCCCGCCCATCCAGGTGAAGACCTTCATCAACTCGACTCATCCTCGACTCCATCCCTCCTTCATCCCACTCCCTCTTTCCCATCCTCTCTTCTACATACACTTCCAACCACATACATATCCAGCACCTCCATTATGAAGGGCATCGCTGGTCTCACCCTCTTGCCGCTGCTGGCAGCTGCAAAGCCTGTCATCAAGGCAGACACCTTGAGCCACCAGAGCATCGACAACGATGCCGCTCCTCTCATCTCCTCTGTTGATGCTGATACCATCCCCGACTCCTACCTGATCGCCTTCAAGGATCACGTCGACCACCACGATGCCGCCGCTCACCACAACTGGGTTCAGGACATCCACGAGCAGACCTTGAGCACCAAGCTCGAGCTTCGCAAGAGATCGCAGGAGCCTTTCCTCGAGACTGTCTTTGACGGTCTCAAGCACACATACAACATGGCTGGCCTCAAGGGCTACTCAGGTCACTTTGACGAGTCTGTCATCGACGCCATCCGCAAGCACCCTGACGTAAGTACACACGATCTCACCATCTCTCCCTCATCATGTCTTCAACCTTTCACGAATCATCTTGGAAACGACTCCAAAACTTGTTTCCAGTTGTTCTGCCAAGTCGTGTGGCAACCCAAAACTGCTGCCTAATCCCGCTTCGAAGCCTTCGGCCGAGTAGAGCTTTGCTGACACGATCGTTTCAGGTCGCCTTCGTCGAGAAGGACCAGGTTATGCACACCCTCGCCAAGTCTGAGGACCCCGCCGTCGAGAAGGGCGCTCCTTGGGGTCTCGCTCGTATCTCTCACCGCGACAGCTTGACTTTCGGCACATTCAACAAGTACCTCTACTCATCCGATGGCGGTGAGGGCGTCGATGTCTACGTTATTGACACTGGCACCAACGTTGACCACGTCGACTTTGAGGGCCGTGCCTCCTGGGGCAAGACCATCCCTCAGGGTGATGAAGACAAGGACGGCAACGGCCACGGCACTCACTGCTCTGGTACCGTCGCTGGCAAGAAGTACGGTGTCGCCAAGAAGGCTCATGTCAAGGCCGTCAAGGTCCTCCGTTCCAACGGCTCAGGCTCCATGTCTGATGTCGTCAAGGGTGTCGAGTACGCTGCTGAGTCTCACCTTGAGCAAGTCGAGAAGGCCAAGAAGGGCAAGAGAAAGGGCTTCAAGGGCAGCACTGCCAACATGAGTCTGGGTGGTGGCAAGTCTGCTCTCCTCGACCAGGCCGTCAACGCTGCCGTCGACGCTGGCATCCACTTCGCTGTTGCCGCCGGTAACGACAACGCCGACTCCTGCAGATACTCCCCCGCCGCTGCTGAGAAGGCCGTCACCGTTGGTGCTTCCACTCTTGCTGACGAGCGTGCTTACTTCTCCAACTACGGCAAGTGCAACGACATCTTCGCTCCTGGTCTCAACATCCTTTCCACCTGGATCGGCAGCGAGACTGCTACCAACGTCATCTCTGGTACCTCGATGGCCTCTCCTCACATTGCTGGTCTCCTCGCCTACCTCCTCTCCCTTCAGCCCTCCAAGGACTCGGCCTACGCTGTTGCTGAGATCACCCCCAAGAAGCTCAAGGCTGACCTCCTTTCCATCGCCACTGTTGGTGCTCTTGAGGACGTTCCCTCAGACACTGCCAACGTAAGTAACTCTGTGTTTCTATCTTTCTGCTCTGTACTAACGCGATCCAGATCCTTGCCTGGAACGGTGGTGGTTCTGCCAACTACACTGAGGTCATTGCTGGTGGCAGCTACAAGGCCAAGAACATCCAGCGCCAGCGCGCTAAGACCATCGAAGAGCTCAAGTCTGTCACCAAGACCAACTCTGCCTACGATGCCTACAAGAAGGTTCAAGAGATTGACGCTTCGACCATCCGCGAGGACATGAGAGAGATGTTCGAGACTACTCGCAAGGAGATCGCACAACTCACCGCCAAGCTCGAGTCGGAGATTGAGGAGTTCCTCGCCTCTCAGGAGTAGAGTTTCTATGCATGATTGAACGAGCGTGTATGGCATCCACGGTGGAGCCACATTGCATTGGAGTAGGCTTCGACATATCGATCTGATGTCTTGCATACCCTTATTTCTTTTGTCACGGTTTACGGAGGATAATCAGATGCATATTTCTTATTTCATTATGTACACATATAATATGGGTTGACCCCATTAGACAATGGACGGTTCTTCCTGACAAGAGTGACTCGAGTGTTCCCTGCTTGTGAAATTGCTATGGCGATGGCGCGAGGCGTCACGCGCGTCACGAAATCAGCCACCTTCCATTTCGAGTCAGTTCCGCATGCCTCGGCTCAGGATCTCGTGATGTATGGCCTGTGCTTTGAGTCATTTTCAACCGTCTCGGCGGAAAGGTGCCCGTCCCTGAATGTCACCATCACACCTTGGCAGGACGTGAGCTTGACGTCCTTCGATATCCACCAGCTCGCTCTCTCGAGTCACTGAACTCAGGAGGATATTTTCACGGTCAGTAGGACTTGTAGTGGCCGCTGAATCTTCTTCAACCTTGATTTCGAGAGCGACGCCCAATCTCATGACGATCATAAAGTACTGCACGTTCTTCAAAGTGTGAATTCTCATCACAACATATCTTAAGAGGGAAGTTCAATAGTATGAGAGCTTCTTGTATTCAGGTAGTTGCTGTACCTGGTTTCAAGGTATGGAATGGTTTGTAAGGCACATGCAGTATGAAATCTCTAGCTGGATGGGAAGGAGCATCCCGTAGTCCTCTTGCCTCTGCAACACGCAGGCATGAAACAAACACAGGTGGCTTCTGCCTTCTCAATGCTCGTCCAAATCACACAAATGCATCTCATACCAAAGCATTGGTATCGCCGCATACGTCTTCCTAGCTTTCTCGTACCCATCAACAACTCGCAGCGAACATCTCTGAAGGAAGCTCCAATGCTGTCTCGCGCCAACAGTGATGCTGCTCTACGCTTACGCAGGGCTAAGTCGTCATCTTCGAGCAGCCATAGGCCCTTCGAGCCATCAATATCCACCGAACCAAAGTATGCAGAGGTTGCCGCTGTAGAAGCCTACACGCGTGCGTACCGCCATTCGCAAGGAGATCGACCTCAAAGACGTCGCTCTCGTCGTTCTGAGGGCACTCATTTTGATGATAACCGACGCAAGTCCACTCAGAAGTCTGACCGTCCTGAACGTCCTGCACTGCTACCAGGGCCTGCAACTGCTCCCGCAACCATACCTGCGCGTCCTCCAACTCGGCAATCCCTCTTGCCAGATACTCCATACCGCTTTGCTCTCGAAGCCTCCAAGGACCTTACAGTTACCACGACAGATGTGTCTGAGTCGCGACTCAGCACTGCCTCCAGACGACAGACTCGCGACCTGCAGACCGATGACGAGATTAAGACGGCTGCCTGGGATGCCTACCTTCAAGGTTTCCACAAGAAGGAGACTCGCGAGAGAAAGTCCTTCGCTGCCCCGTTGAGGAAACGCTTCTCCAAGTCACCAGCTCCTGCCCCGTCCATCCAGTATGACACGTCGGTACCACCCTACAACTTTGTCGAAGAACCCGAAGCCATCTTCTCTACTGCTCCACCCGTGGAGATCAAGTCCGAAGAAACTCCTGGCAAGCTCAAGAAACAGCGAACCGTCTCGGAGTCACTGAAGGGCAGATTCAGAAGGTTGTTATCAAGACCGAAGCGAGTGCAGTCACAGTTTCCTGCTCAACACGTAGAAGCAAGAAACCTCCATTTCGATGTCTACAAGACAAACGACGACAGCTTCTCGGCTGGTCCAGACTATGGAGTCTCTCTGCCTAGATCACCTTTCTCATCCCTTGGTGCTGCTTCTTCGGGGGCACAATCACGAATGACAAGTTGGTCCAACTCGACAGTTTCACGCCATGGCAAACGCCTGCCCTCGATCGAAGAGACGTCAGCACCCCAAGCGCTTAGTCTCACTGCAGAGGAATTACCAACTGGCTCGTTTCTCGGTCGCGCATTACGTTTCCCACTTCGCCGTCCCAGCCAGACCAGCCTTCAAGCCAAGTCGGAAGATAGCAAGCGCTTGTACGATGCACTACAAAAACGCATCAACAACCCTGAGGTGCCGTCTGTGGTAGTTGAGGAGGTCACCTCACAGCCATCTGCTGTCGTCTTCAACAACTCCCCACCACTGTCACCGTCCGAGACTATTCGAATGGTCACCCCAGAACCTACCATCCCCGAGTCTCCTGCGCGTCCAGCCCCGAACCCGCCACATCAAGTGACTCGGAAGTCGTCCTGGTGGAGCATGGCGCCGAGCATACGTTCAAAAAAACGCCGTCAAGCAGAACCAGCCGCACCATCAAATGAGCAAATCGCTGCTCGTGTGGAGAAATCAGAAAACCGGTGGCAGGCCGCGTTGGAGGATGGCTCACCGGTTGTTTCACGAGCTCTCAATTATTGCATCAAGGGCGATAATCCATATGAATTGCGACCGTTGGAGGCCGTCAACTCCAGCTTACCTGTTGCTATCCGTCACGGATCCCAAGACGCTGTTGCACCGACGTTTAGCAACGGTGCAGATCTTCATGAGATTCGACAACATGTCATTTCTCCCAGTATATACTCGCGATCAGTCACTCCTGATGCTGTTGGCACGTTCATCACAATCACTGGGCACGAGGTCAAGCGTTATCCTCTCGACTCACCCCCGCGTCCTGTGAATGGACCTTCCACCTACGCACCACAACCAAGTAATGAGTGGAGAGCCTGGTTCAGCAAAGAGATTGAAGACTTCAGCATGACGCCCGCACCTGTTGGAGATACCGTTCTGGCTGGACCTGACTTACCGTCAAGTAACAGCCATCCTCACGATTCCAAAGAAAGCCTACAGCAACATCCACCAGTGTTACAACCTTCAAAGAGTCGACCTGAATTACGGTCTCGAGCCTCCAGCATTATGAACGAGCGATATCCTCTAATCGACACCGGTAGACCATCGAGCAGAGCATCAGGTCGTCGTACCAATCCTTCTAGCACGTCTTCTAGCCACAGGTCTGCTTCAGGATCGGGAGCATCTGTTGCTGAAAGGACTTCCAGTAAAGCAAGTCAGCGAGGTGATGCGGATCAATCTACGCTGTCTTCGTCAACTCTCCGAGAAAGGCAGTCAACAAGCGCACTCGTACGCAAAAAGTCAAGTCTAGCCATTCGTGCTGCCCATCACGGTTATGGCCCATCGACCGACGAATTCGACTCTGCAGGCAGAGAAGATTCTGTCAAGGCTCCAAAGTCGGCCCTGGACCTTCGTGTCATGTATCGCAACAACCGCAATCTAGAGGCTTCGAGTCTCAACATTCGCCGCAGAGTTGTAGCTCCGAATACGTTCGACGATACATTGCGCCGAATCTCAGAAGGGCCCTATGCAACTGACAGCAAAGAGAATGTTGCACCACCAAGACCTACCGGTATGATTGATGGTATAACAATCCCTCCATTCTACACACCGACAAAGGACTCGTCAAAGAGCAAAGGTTCTTCGCCTGGACAGCGGATGGTGGACGAATTCTTGAACTCGAGGAAAGCACATGTAGTTGCAAACTCTCCTCCAGCCTTTATATGATTAGCACATTGATTGTGCATTCTTCATCTGTATCTACGTTGCGGTATGGTCGTTTCTTTCAGAGTTGTTTTTATTCATATCACAGAATGATCAAGATGATATTTTTACTTCATGCACTTCTACTTTCGTTCTTTGCTCCGCATCTTGTGTTGGAGTGACCTTTGCAAGATACACACAACAGCGCAACATGCCTTTTCACATGAACTGGGCGAGCCTCAAACGACCAAAGTGGTAACATCAGTAACAAAACCAAGCCTTAGGGCGCCTACCACACCTTCTACCTCAGCTTCTAAAAGTCTATAGCAGGCTCGAGCACAAAAGTAAACTCCCTCTCTCTACACCCCACTTGATCTTCTTTCTTGACACCAGGTCCACAAGCCGCAGTGCCGACACCGGCATTATCAGCATCCAACCTCCATAACGGACTAACCCTCTCCACCAAATCGCAAGGGTGTCTAGCTTCCTCCAGGACCTTTGCATCATGCAAGCAACACGCCCACTGGAAAAACTCCTTTTCTTTTGGTCCAGGAACATACGTAGCTTTTATGCCCAGGCCTTGTTCATTCAACACCTTGACCCAGCGTGTAGAAATGCGATTGCCGTTTTCTTGGGGCACTTCGTAGGGGGTTTGCAAGTTTCTGATGGTAGAGTTCCAGATGCCGATTTGTTGGGAGGTTTCTTTGTCGCTGTAGGATTCGCCGGGGCCTTTGCCGTACCAGGTCGCCTGTTTGAAGGAAGAGTCGAGTTGGAGGTTTAAGCCTACTCTGGGGAGTGTGCTTGGAGCATTTCCTTGCGGTGTTAGGTGTACTGAGATGGAGAGTTGACCTGCGGAAGAGATCTCATAGGTTACTTTTGCGGTGAAGCCCCAGGCTAGCACTGGTGGGCTGTAGTAGTATACAGCAGTCAGGCGAGCTTTGTCTGGACCGTTGTCTTCGAGCTCAAAGCTACGCAGTTGAGGTGTCATTGAGTCGAGACCGTAGCGCTTCCACTCTTTGCTCATACCCACGGCGTCGTTGTCAGTTGGTGCACGCCAGAAGTCAAGAGTTAGAAGTGGATCATCTGGTGTTTCGCGCTTCTTGAGCACAGATTTGCCGCCATACACCCACTCAACTAGTGTTCCTCTGGCTCGAGAAAAGTTGAAGTGGAAATCACAGCCAATGAAACGGTAGTGCAGTTGTGTTTCGATGGGGGTGATGGCACTCGACATGATAGGTCGCTCGATACCGTAGGTGTAATCGTCGTCTTTGGCAGAGAGTCGGGTTTGGTACCATGTGATGCTGTGACCTGCTTCTGCCCACGGAGTCGCAACGCCGAGGCGAAAGTCGATAGTCAGCCACACCTCTGTGCCATTGGGTCGCTGTAAGTCGAATATCTCTTCTGGCAGATCGATCTTGGCTTCGGTACCAGGATCAATGTGAGGAAGCTGAATCGGGCCAGATAGAACACGGTCAGGTCTACGATATGTCAGTCCAAAGTCGTTACCGGCTCGCACCAAAAGATAGTCTTACCGAACACCAAGGACCTCGACCTTGTAATCAGCGATTAATTGGCTCAAGGATATGAACTCATACTCGTTCTTGATGACCAATTTCTTGCCCTCGATCCAAGCTCGAACAGGAGCAATAACCTTCTTCAGCTCTGTCAAACCTGGAGTTGGTGTATGGTCGCTGAACAAAAGGCCATCCATAACAAAAGTGTCGTCGTTTGGCACGTCACCAAAATCTCCACCATAGGCGTAGAATTGCTTGTTACCTTCAGTCTTAAGCAGACCGTGGTTCGCCCACTCCCAGATATAGCCACCTTGGAGTCTGCGATACTTGCGGAAAGCGGCTTGATAATCCTCGAGTAGACCCGGGCCGTTGCCCATGGCATGTCCATATTCGCAGAGTACAATGGGCTTCTCGAAGTCGTCGCCTTCTTCAGTCGCGTGACCGATCAGCTTTTCGATGGACGGGTACATGTAGGAGAACATGTCAGCAGATGCAGCATTGACGTCTCCTTCGTAGTGAACCGGACGTTCTGGGTCTCGAGACTTGGCCCATTTGTACATGGCGACATGGTTTCTACCATAGAAAGCTTCGTTGCCAAGAGACCACATGATAATGGACGGGTGATTCTTATCTCTCTCCACCATCTGCACCATACGGTCGATGTAAGCAGTCTTCCAGTCTTCGTTATCACTTGTAAACTTGGCTGCCTTGTCGAAGGTGTACTTTTTGCGCTCCTCATATCCCATGTCTGGAGGTAAGTTTAGAGGTCGCTCGACCGCATCATAGAATCCATGGCATTCAAGATCTGCTTCGTCCATAACCCATAGACCAAGCTCGTCACAAAGCTCGTACAACTTTGGATTTGCGGGATAGTGGGAAGTGCGCAGAGCATTGATGTTGTGCTGCTTCATGATCAACAGATCTCTTCTCATGTAAGCCAGCGGTACAGCTCGACCGAACAACGGGTGGTGATCATGACGATTGACGCCTCTCAAGAAAATTGGTTTGCCGTTGACACTGATGTTGCCTTTGATGATCTCGACACATCTGAAACCAACCCGTTGCTTGACTGTTTGGACAGGAGTGTCGGACTTAGAATCCAGCAGATTGATTTCCAACGAGTAAAGAAGCGGAGCCTCTGCAGTCCATTTGGCAGGATTCGATACAGCAAATGTGTGCAGGCTGTGAGAAGAATCAGCAGAGAGCTGAATCTTCTCGTTGATGATGGAAGAGCCGTTCGGGCTTCGCAGAGAGAGTATTGCTTCGGCTGCCTCGTGTATTGTAAGATCCAGCTCAACATGCAACTTGGCATCTCGGTAGTCTCCATCAAGCTCTGTCTTGATGAAAACGTCTTCGATTCGTATCTTGCTCGGGAAGCATATCAGATGTACATCACGGAATATACCCGACAGCCACCACTGGTCTTGATCCTTGGGCGAAGGTCAGCAGAAGATTGACTAAAACACCAGCACTAATCGTGGTATCTAAGCCTGCAATTTAACGTACCTCAATATAACTACCATCGCAAAATTGAAACACGTTGACAATCAGACGATTGACATCTTCACCGCGATTCACAAAGTTCGTGATGTCGAATTCAGCAGGATTCCGTGAGCCTTGGGAATAGCCGACCTTCTGGCCATTGAGGTAGACGTGGTAAGCACTGTCAACACCATCGAAGCGGAGACGAATTTGAGAATCCTCAGACCAGGAAGAGGGAACAAAGAAGTTGCGGCGGTAAGTTCCCGTGGGGTTTTCGGTAGGCACATAGGGTGGGCACACTGGGAAAGGGTAGACTGTGTTGGTGTAATGTGGTTTGCCATAGCCCTAAAGGAGTCAATATGCTGCATCCTATTGATTCAAGATTCGATTGAGCTTACCTGCAATTGCCAATGTCCCGGAACAGTGATTGACGACCATTTGATGTCTGCAGTTTGACCTTCGCCTTCGACTGTCAGAGCATCTACAAGGCTGCTAAGGCCGTCGGAGTAAAGACTAGGATGCGGTGCATGCTTTGGAGTTGGAGAGTAGACGAAGCCCCATGTGCCATTCAGAAGGAGAGACTTCTCGGGAATCCAGTATGAACGAGCTGGGAGACGATTGCGATGAACGATCTTGGGGTTACAGATGTCGAGCTCGGACGACTGTCCTGAATGATGGTCTGCAGCTGCTGTCAAGCTCCCTGGCAAAGACATGTTCAGCGGTTATGTCAAGCCGTCGGGTTTGCCGGCTAGTCAGTCTCAGAACACTTTATCAATATTCGTCGTGAAGCTCCACGACCAGATATGAGAGGTCAGATCATCTGACTTTGACGTTTCCAAGCCATCCGTCGGCCTGCGATCGTCCAACCCCTCTCGGTAGATTGAGCCCCCTCCGGCACGACACCCAAGACTTTTACGACGACCTCGGTGATGTTAGGCGAGCACATCTCTCAAAAAGTCTTGTCGCCAGTGGAAGGATTCGCTCCGTCAAGACAAGTTACCCAAGAAAGTCAGGTTGAACTCCTTGGAGGAAGCAGCCAAGGCGAGGGGAAGGCAGGCGCAATGCAAGCGGGTAAATCAACCCCCGACATTTCTCTTCGACAATCGGACAAGAGTATCTCTTTCTTACTAGAAGATGTGCGAAGAGTTGGTTGACAGTAACACCTCCAGTAAAGAAAAGGCTTATCTTCTTCTCCAGGTCGTCGTACTGCTGGGGGTGTCGCTACCTATCTGAGTCTCGCTCCGACGACTCATCAGCCACCTGGAAAAAAGCCATGGTTAATTAAAGTACATCTGCGGGGTACAAGATATCAATCAATGAAACGGAACTTCGGTCTATCAACTCACGAACTCTTCAACCTCTTCAATGAATCCCAAACTGACATCCTCGCCGGCGGGGGCACATGCTACCGTCTCGTATCGTATCAATATTGCGATGCAACCATAACCCAAACTTGCCCCAGGTTTGCAGATCATACCATCTCCAGATTTTCTCCCCGCGATATCTTCCTGGAAGGATTCATTGACGATCAGCTGGTCTTAGACAGTTGCCGGATGAAGGTCCTCAGATGAAGGCGTATGCAAGATGGTAGTATACTGAGTCACTTTGTACTCGACATGGCAACACATTTAAAGTAGGTCGGGGCCTGTATGGCAGTCAGCTCGAGATCTCATATCTCTCTCCTATTCGTTCTCCTCGTTTTCTCTATCTCTCATTCATCATGGATATCAAGAAAGATGGCGTTACGCACGTCGACGATGTGGACAATGAGTTTCGTCAAGCGAAGGTTGCTGTTCAGCTGTCCGAAGAGGCTGTTCACGTCAAACAGAGCCCTTGGTCATCGAACATGCTAAAGCTATATGGCTGCTTGACCATCGCATACCTCTGTGGCTGCTTGAACGGATATGACGGCAGCTTGATGGGAGGATTGAACGCCATGGATACTTATCTTGACTATTTTCACATGTAAGTATGCCTCTCTGAGAGACAACGGGACAACATCCATGCTGACTTGAATAGGAAATCTGCTGGTAGTAGCACCGGCATAACGTTTGCCATGTAAGCTCTGATTGCAGACCATCGAATTATCCCGTCTTTGCTGATGACCCTTATAGATACAACATTGGGTCAATCCCTGCTGTTCTCCTTACCGGACCTATAAACGATAGGTTCGGCAGACGGGCTGGAATGTTTACAGGCGCAGCCATCGTTATCGTTGGCACCTGCATCCAAGCCCCTGCTGTAAACAGGGGGATGTTCCTCGCCGGCAGGTTCATTCTTGGATTTGGTGTATCGTTCGCGTGCGTCAGTGCTCCATGTTACGTCGCCGAGGTTTGTTGTTCTGCTCAAAGAGTTAATCGAAGTCACACGGCTAAATCACTCTCAGATGGCTCATCCCACGTGGCGTGGCACGTTGACAGGACTTTATAACTGCACATGGTGTACGCCTTAGGTCAAATTGAACTTTGTGTCCACGCTCTTCTGACCTGTCTCCACAGATATTGGGTCCATCATTGCTTCGTGGGTCATTTATGCCTGCGCTGAACGAGTCAAATCAGATATTAGCTGGCGTATCCCGATCTGGTGTCAGCTGATCTCTTCAGTCATCGTTGCCGTTGGTGTTTGGTTCTTGCCAGAGAGCCCGAGGTCCGTTTGATCTATCCAGTCGCCGTTACTACCACTAAATTCTTTCAGATGGTTATGTGCTCAAGACCGTATGGAAGAAGCTACCAAAGTTTTAGGTCGTTACCACGGCGATGGTGATGAATCGCACCCAATCGTCCTTTTACAGCTCAAGGAGATGCAGAACCAGATCCGTCAAGACGCATCCGATAAGAAAGGATGGGATTACTCTGAATTGGTCAACACTCACTCTGCTCGCCGAAGACTCATCTGCGTTTTGGGAATGGCATGCTTTGGTCAATTGAGCGGAAACAGCGTAACGTCCTACTACCTTCCTGTCATGCTCGAAAATGCTGGTATCACTTCTCAAGGCACCAAGCTGATGCTGAATGGTATCTACCCCGTCATCTGCTTCTTTGCAGCGATCCTTGGAGCTCGTATGACCGACGTCGTGGGGCGCAGACCACTGTTGCTCTACTCAATCCTTTTCTGTTCGGGTTGTTTTGCCATCATCTGTGGCACGAGCAAACTTGCACAACACGACATCGATAACAAATCAGCGGCAAACACAACCATCGCCTTCATCTACCTTTTCGGAATCATCTTCTCCTTTGGTTGGACGTGAGTGATCCGTGATTTCCTTCTCTGAATTCTGGATTTACCATATGCTAACGTTTATCATCAGGCCTCTTCAAAGCATGTATATCGCCGAGACGCTTGCAACCTCTACAAGAGCCAAGGGAACTGCTGTGGGCAACCTCGCTTCGAACATTAGCTCCGCCGTCATCCAATACGGTTCAGGTCCTGCATTCGCAAATATTGGCGCTTACTTCTACTTGGTATTTGTGTTTTGGGATCTGCTCGAGTTTGGCGTTATCTACCTATACTGGCCTGAGACAAAGGAGCGCACTCTAGAAGAACTCTATGAGGTGTTCGAGGCCAAGAATCCAGTCAAGAAGAGTTTGGAGAAGAGAGACGCTGCAACAGTACTCAACACGATGGACGTGGATGTTGCTATGGTCGAAAAGATGTAGCACTGATATCTTTCTTATCTGTTCGTATTGTATTGACGATAGTATGGTGCGGCAAAGATCGTTTTTGTATGTAATGAATCTTCACAAATTCAAGGAAGTTCGTATCTCAAGGGCCGGAGTAATGTTGGAGTCTTATGATGATCACAATGTTTAATTGTTCAGGCACTCTCTTATCTGTTGGTTTGTCTCTTTCATGCGTTCGTTGTTCATTGGTTAGAAAAATCACAAGACTCCTTCCTTATGTTCTACCGCTCTTTCCTTGTGGTTTTTCCCATGAAACATCGTTGGACTCAACATCGTCGCTTCCTCAGATTCTGACTTCTCAATCTGAGATAAGTTGATCTAAAGGGAGTCAAGCTTCTCCAAAAGGACCTTTCGTGCATACTTCTACCTCTTCTGGACTGACCTTCTTCAGAGACTCCATTTACCATCGTCTGAACAGCATATTTCTCAGAACCGGAATGTCGAGGGAGGTCTCTGTAGACTGTAGACGCTCATCTCAGGCATCTAGATCATGGCTAAAGGGCACCCAGTCTACGTGGTACCAAAGCGCTAGTTGCCTTGGTGAGCATCAATTCAGCAACCCAATTGAGACACTGCTCACAGGGCACACGGTACAATAGTGAACCGGAATATCCTGTTGACGCAGCCATGGAAGATCGATAATGCCATTGCAAGCTTGCAATTGATTGAGGGCTACGTATGATGTACTAGTATGCGATGTCCAAATTCAGAAATAATCTCGAGTAGACGGTCTATCAAGCGACGTAAGCTCAGCAGCACGCCTGCGAGTAGGATATTTGAGCTAAACAATCCTGATATCTCTTTCAAACGCGGCAGAGAGTGATCGATTCAAGTAGAGTACGTTGACGAGGGTTTATTTGTCTCGGACTCTTGATTTTGGAAATGCTTCTGGGCGGCATGAGTCGCCAATACTTGCAGCGAATACGAAGCTGTAGGCATGATAATAATGTTCTTGGCTAACACTGAGGTGATTGATGTAGGCACGGTTGGATATCACCCTCGCCAGTCGGCAGTATGTGGCTTGAAGTCGGTAGAAGGTGTGTTTCAGAGTCATGGTTTGGGGAGTGAGGCTGAGCAACTCTATAACAGAGACTAGTGACTAACGTATACGAGTGTCGAGTCTTGCGACAGAGACTACCGCAGCACTGACATCTTCTAGAAACTGTTGAGGACAGGCGGGCTATATCGATCAGGAAACAGCGTGTCGGCTGCAACTTGCCGCCTGAACTGGGAAACAACAAAGGGCAACAAGTTGTAATGCTGGGTTTCGATGACTCGCGCGACCTAAGTTCAAGTCGTCCTAGCGACAACCGTGCGAGTCGAACACGACAACTCCGAGCAAGACGGAATCCACGCTCGGCAACTTCGGATTTTTGGGTATCCGCATTGATAGAACACCTGCTGTCTTCTTACGGGTCGCCCAGAGGTGCATATACCGCTGTCGTGTTCGTATCGTGCAGGAGTAAGCTCGCAGATGGAGAGTGGTATCGAGGCTTCCCGCATCATAAGCGGGCAAGCCATTTTCGGACTGTGCAAGAATCATGGCCGTATCTCGCGATCTGCGTTACTTCCAAAGAAACCTTGTTATCGCTGCAAGTGCGCTCTCTTGAAGTTGGCAGGAAAGAGGCTTGTGATATGGACACGACGAATCAACAACTCGCATGGCATATCTTTTTTAATTGACTCAGGGTCACGAGCGGAGGACTTGAATGCCGGCGGGGTGAACACCTGAACAGCCACCTGCTCCAGGGTGCTCCAGGTCACTACATACTCTACGCCACACGAAAATCACCCAGCACGATGCGAGATCTACAGCGTTGCATGTGTAGTTATGCATGGTCGTTCAGCTACCAGCCTACCACTGCAGAAGTATGCAGTCAGCTTGACGTTGCCCATGGTCCAGATTATCTTGTGGACTTTACGTGCGTTGTCGTGATGTCCGTTGTTGGTTGACCGAACATCCTAGCCACCTCCGAACCGTCCGGGGTGGCTTGAAGCAGCTCTGATTAACAAGCTTTCTCCAGAATGTGTTCTGAGTGGTGGCTGCCCTGGATGGCGGGCGACAAAACCCAAATGGTTGCTTGGGTGAGACAAAATGCGCCAAAGTCAACTTCACCTCTTTTCCTGCATCTTGCTACTCATGCGTGTGTGCCTGCATGCGAGTGTGCCGTGAGTGGGGATGCTTTGGAGATACCACGGTAACAAAGCCTAGCAGATCTCGCAACGTAATCGGAAGGAAACACAGCAGAATTTTCGGTCCCAACAATTGAAAGGCAAAGAAACGTATGTAGGAATGATGTAAATGTACACTTTTTGAATTGTCCGTACAAGGTGAGAAGAAAAACAACACACGGCTATGTACAGGAAGAATAATTGTCATGTGGGTTGCATACATGCTTGCGAGAAGGTGGCCATATCCAAACTCCAAAATATCCCTCTCCTTCTAAACAGCATTATAGTAGGCCGTCCCTTAAGAAATCCCAGAAATTTGAAAGTTATCAAAAGACATGCAGAAAGTTTTACGAGAGAGAAAATGCGAAGCGCTCCAGAAAAACAAAAGTAACCCAAAGAAAGTGAAATCGATTTCAAATGCGTGATATTGTGGGAAATGCGTTTAGTCCTCGAGTTGCGAGTCCTTGATGATGAAGGTGATGACGAAAATGAAAATGGCGTAGGCGACGAGGAAGAGAACCTCGAACTCGTGCCAGAAGTGACTCTTGCCCCAGCGCTGGCTCTTCCAGTATTCCTTGGGGTGGGCAACACCAGTCTTCGGGTCTCTGTCAAGCAACTCTTCGCGATCGGGCATAGTAGGAGGGTGGATGGCGTAACGGATCGGAATGGCGAAAGCAGTGCAGCAAATCAACCAGAGCATAGGAGGGAACAAAGCGTGAGTCAACAGGTAAACGAGCTTGTCCTGAACTGTGTGGTTATCCATGAAAGCGCGAACGGTGCTGAGGGTGACAGCGGCAATGACAAAGAGAATGTACAGAAGGTGCTGGTAAGCCGAGCAGTCCCAGAGGATGACCTTCAGGCGGCGGAAAACGTGGGCACGATGAGCGCCATCGCGTTCCATGATATCGCCCTTGATGGAACCGGAGGTAGTGAAAGCCATGGGCTTACCACCGAGCCAGCTGGGAAGAAGGAAAGAGACCAGGACAGTCTTCGCGTGGTAAGGAGCCATCCAAAGCATGGAACCACCATCACGCAGAGCCAATCTGTAGCCAGAGGGCAAGAAGTTGACGTATTCCTGGATGCGCATCAAGAAGAAAGAGATGAACGCAAGACGAACTTGCCAGCGGAGCTGATCGTTGGTTGAGTAGGCGACCAATCTACCACCAGAGACCAAAACGATAGGGATAGCGAGAATAGAGATGATGAGGAAAATCTTGAAGAAAGCGTCGACGGTGAAGACGAAACCAGAAAGACGTTGGTAGAAAGTCATGTCTCTGCAGATATCTCCGTAAAGACAGAAACGCTGTTGGAAAGCAGACTGAAGCGTACCAAGAGTCCAGCGAGTGCGTTGCTTCAAGTGACCGGTGTAGGAATCAGGAACAGTGCCGTATTGAAGGCCCTCGTGAACGTAAGCAGTCTTGAAACCTCTGCCGAGAAGCTTGGAACTGGTGAAAGTATCCTCAGCAAGAGTACCGGTAGGCCAGCCACCAATGGATTCGAGAGCAGAACGACGGATAACGTAACCAGAACCAGTGCACCAGGCGACACCCAGAGAGTCCTTGATGGGTTCCATGACGTGAACGAAAGGATCGAGGGATTGAACGAGCATGTCGTTGTCGGGAACGTTGTAGAAGAGTTGGGGAGGGCAGGCAAGAGCAGTCTTGGGGTCGCGGATACAGTGGGGAAGAAGAGCACGAAGCCACTCCCTCTCGGGGATCATGTCAGCATCGAGGGCGGCGATGTACTCGCCAGGGCCGCCAGGAAGCTTAGTAACGAAATCAGTACCGCCAATCAAGTTACCGGCCTTAGCGTGGTGAGGCTGTCCCTTGACCTTGACACGAGCGAAGTAGTATGCGTTGGGGTATTGGTAACTCAAATCTTCCATGGCCTTCTTCAGCTCAGGGTCGGCACCATCATCGAGAACAACGACGCGGAAACGATCTTGAGGATAGTCGACGTCGCAGGCGGCGCGGGCAGTGTCGATAACAACGTCAACGTCTTCCTTGCAGCAAGTGATGAAAGCATCAACGGTGGGAACTGCCTCTCCAACAAGTCTGAGTTGAGGTCGCTTGCGGCCCTTGAATGCGAGCATGGAATACATTTGGTGGAAGAACGAGGGAACTGAATTTTTGTAAGAATTGGAAAGATATGGTTTTTGAGTGATGAAACTTACGAGCAACCAAAAATTCTGCAGCGATGAAGAACCAAGCCATGCCGTATGTTTTGTGGTTTGTCCTTTGTGCATCCACGGTATAGTAGATACGGAAAGCGTAGTAGGTAAAGTAACCGCCCATAGCAGCAATGGTGAAGAGAGGAGCCAGGTAGTGCAACTTTCTCTTCCAAGGCTTCATAAGGGCGATATCGTCGTGCTTTGCAATCTCGCGAACAACGTAGTCGGCATCAGTGTATTCGCGGCCGAAAGAACTTGTGGTTGAGAATCGGTTGTCAAATCCAGACTTGGTCTCGGGAGTCGAGCCAGTAACAGTTGAAGCATCCTCCTCGTCCACGTTGTAAGGTGACTTATCATCCTCGTAAGAGTCTCTTTCGGGGATCATGTAGTCGTTCTCAGTGGCCAGGTTTGTTGACGAGCCATTGAAGTAAGTAGAGTGGTTCTTGTCCAGGGTTGGTCGTAGACGTTGGAGTCCGCCAGCGGTCTGACTGTCAGGGCGGCCTCCGACCAGGCGAGTAGTACTAGCAGCAGGAGAAGGCTGATACTCGTATGACGGTCTTCTACTCATTGCCGGTGTACCGTCGAATGGTGTGCCGTAAGGGCTTGTGGGATTGACGTGCTCATAGTCGTAGCTACCTTCATGAGCCATGGTGCCGGTTGCTGGGAGCGTATGCCCACAGTCCTTGATGGGTTGTAGAAAAGATCAGGTTGCTCAGATTGTGGGGATGATTGTGGTAACGACTGGACACTTGGAGACAAGAGCAGGAGCCGGGTGAGGCTTAGGGGGTGAGCTGTAGAAAAATGCAGGAGAAGGTGGCTAGGGGAACACGAGACGAATAAGAACAACGGGCAAAAACGATGCTGTTATTGGAAACAAGAAGAAATCCCGTGATACGAAGCGAAGAGGCTCCACAACTTACGTCGATTTCATTGGGGAAAAGCACAAACTATCTTTGGGTACATATAGACCGGTCTTGCTATCTGCAGGCTTGCAGTAGCGGCCACTTTAGATTTGACAGCCAGACGATGGGACATGGGGCGGACCGGGCACGGTCAAGCGCGATAAGGTAGAACAAGTTGGAAATTGATTGGGACTGTCTTGGCCTGATCCGTGTGAGGTCGTGTAAATGTTATGGCCGGGGAGCTTCCAGACGACGAGACTGGTCACTGCTGCAGAAGCGCGCGTGAATTGGCGAAGGCTCTACACATGGCAGGGGCTCGTTTGACCATTCACGAGTACTGGATAATAGGAGCTCGACAGCCTCCTCAACTGGCAACGAAGAAACTGTTACCAGGCAACGCCCGGAGTGAATCGACCGCAGGTCCGCAGGGGTTACAGGGCATACTTTGGCAGGCTTTGCAAGCGTGAAGGGCCGATGATGGAAGAAAGAGTGGAGCCCCTGCAGGAACAAAAGCTTAGGGGGGCGGAGCGCACAACAGCGAGCGCCAACCAACGAGCAGCGGCCGATGAGGGGTGGTCAGTGCAAGAGTTCGCGACAGCAAGCAGATTGCTGACGAGAACGTCAGTGTGTCTTGACGATCAGGCGTGCTTCGCCTGCGGATAGAAGAAAGTGTTTCTATTTCGAGGGCTCCTATGGCAGTTGGCTCTGGTGCCTGGATGCGCGCGTGGTTGTGGTTAGGAGCCGTGAATCAAAATAATACAAGCTCTCGTGTAGACCAAAGTTTTTTTCCACTCACCATGCCAGCGGCCCGCTGCTCCTCTTTCATCATCGCCCAAAGTTCGGAAAAACGGCCATGGAGCGAGTCGTGCTGGCTCGGCAGCCTGTCTACGTCGCTGCACGCGTTTCGAACCACGCACCAGGACGAAAAGAGGTACGTCTCCGCTTAGCTCTGCCACCTGGACGTTAGCACGAGGGGCAGGTCTCAGTGTCGCATGCAAAACACGCTGCACAGTTGAAAATCAACGCCTCTCCCGTTGCTGTTTCGCCCACAGACACAACAAACCCATAAACCGGCCTAATCCGGCCCGGGTGCGCACACGCATAACACAGAGGGTTGAATCATAAAAGGTTGGCCTTTGGAAAGTTCGGATCAGGAGTCCCGGCGCCAAGGAGCACTGCAGCATGCAGCAGCTCCGTGCACGGTGGCCGTGGTTGGGAAGAAGAGGGCTGGTTGTGCGGCACATGGAGGCAGGAGCTGGGATAATTGAAGGCCGATCTCCCTTTGATTTTCCTGGCCCTTGTCCGTGTTGTTTTTCGTCTGTTTTGCTGCTGCACTGGCTTGCGCATATCCCCGCCGTCTATCCGGCCGGCCCCAAAAGGCTCAAGGCCCTCCCAAGACGACAGTTTCACCCTGACAAGACGCCGAGTCGGGTGCCCATCGTTCCTAATAAGAGATACGGTTGACCAGGACTGTCTTAGTTGTTCCTAGGAGGTCTTGCAATGAAAGGTTCGTATTGGTGCAATCTTAAAGGCTGAGTCAAAAGAGCGATTTGTTGCTCGACGTTGGACTCTGGCCCCTACTCGCCCCTGTCAGCCAATTGGGAATTGCGTGGCGGAAAATGCGGCTATGCTGTAAATTGGCTTTGGACTTTCTGTTAGATACAGTGCCTGACCTTTTCCATTTCTCCTTCGCGCCCTTCGGCATCCTTGTGACATACATGCGACAGTAGCTCTTTCTGCCGTCCCTTCGTTCAACAAAAACAAAATCAAGGAACCAACACCTATTCTCCACTCGTTTACTCCAGATGTCTTCCTGCAGGGCCTTCCGTATTCTGGGGCAAGGTTTATCTTTGCTCGCCATCCTATCTCCTCTGTCTGTCGCTGCCGCATCTTCCAAGGATGAGTCCAAGACCATGTGCGCCAAATATGGCGATTCCACTGCAGCTCAATTCGCCGGCGCAACTACCGACTCTGGCAAATACCTCTATGGCTCGAACCAGTGGGGTTGGGATGACAGCGGTGCTCAGTGTATGACCGTAAGTCAATGGCATGATCTGGTCGTGTGACACAAAAGTCGAGACTGACCACCATGTGCTACAGGTCAACCTGGACGACTCCAACGATGCTGCTGCATTCAACGTAACGTGGTCTTGGACTGAGCGCGATGTCTGGGTATGAGGAGCTCCGACTGTCTTTGTTTACAACCAGCTTGCTGACTCGCGACCAGGTTCACTCGTATCCCAATGTCGGTCTCGAGTCTGTACAGCTGCCCAGCAGACTGGACAACGTCAAGAACTTCAACGTCAGCGCCTCCTGGGACATGTTCCCCACCGCCGACCCCAATGCTGCCAACAAGACCGAAGCCCTTATCGCTATTGGCACCAAGGCCGATATCGCCCTCGACATGTTCATCGATAGCAACAATGTTACCTCGATGAACGCCTCCGCTGCCGCTTTCGAAGTCATGGTGTGGTCGGCTGTCTGGGGAGGTGTCGCTCCTATTGGATACCAGACCTACAACAGCGACGACGCACCCAAGTACACCCTCAACGGAGTCGAGTACTCGCTTTACTCTGGCTTCAACCAGCAGGGCCAGAAGCAAGCTGTCTTCTCCTGGGTCCCTGCCGAGAACCAGAACGGCATTGAGGCCGATTTGTGGGAGCTTGTCAACTACCTTGTCAACGCTGGAAACCTTACTTCCGACATGTACATCGGTCTCATCCAGTTCGGTACCGAGACCGTTCACGCTACTCAGAATGTCACCTTCGAGATGCAAAAGGCTCAAATGGATCTCTCCGTTATCAAGCAAAAGCCCACGACCACCAAGGGATCACCTCCCGCTACTGCTGGCGCATCCAAGGGCGCTGCATTCCAAGTCGCACCCACCGGATTCGCTCTTCCCGCAGCTGCCATGGGTCTTGCTGCCGCTGTCCTCCTCTAATTCTCTAATACATGTTGATTTCGCTCGCTCTACTTCGCTTCTCTTCACTTCTTCCCACATTTTTACAGCTTCTTTGCACTCGTTTACGGCCCTTTACCATATCTTTTTTTTTACATCACTTGATGCTTACGATCACTCCCTTTCTTTGTGCACATCTAGGTTAACGGCTTGTATGACGGAAAACTAGGACAATATGGCCACGGCTTCAGCTCGAATAGCGAGCGTCTTGAATAGGGGGCAATGTTTAATAGATTGCCGAAAGAATTACCACAATTTGTATCAGCCTTTCTTTGCGTGACTCTCTCTTTGGCACGTCTTGTATACAGTACACGAGTAGTGGATACCTCATTTGCCCATATGCAATCGCCTCGTGAACTTCATCAAAACAATGCGGAGTTGGTCACAGCCCTCGCCGGCTAGTTCGGCCCGCAATTGAATGCATTTCAGCCAATGGCAGAAATCTGCTTCAATTCCCAACGCCCGGGCATAAAACTCAGGTTAAGTCCAACATCCGCTCCGGGAAACTTCGAAAGATTTTTCACTATGACATAGCTTTGGAAGACATTTTGTACTCAACTTTGGTCAACCTAGATCGCATAAGACCGTCCGTTCCTCAACACTGCAAAGGACATCTACCGATTTGGAATTGCTAGCAGAGGCAAAGAATCGAGAAAAGTGCCCCGCGGAGCTAAAGGATTTCCAAGTTGATGGATGATCCTCGGCGATCGACGACGCTCGCGTGCTCTGACCATGCTGAATCTCATCTCGACACCTTGACCGCCGCTGGAAATAGGGCGCCAATCACCTACTCAATCCCAACTCGTGACCGCCTAAAACTACGCTGCTTGGCTTGAAACACATCGAAATTGTTACCAAGCACTTTTCTCGTAAAGGAACAACAGACTTCGGGTCCTAAAGACGCCCCATACGGCTTGACAATCGTCGATATTATTGCGATGGACGCAGAGGATCTTGTTGAATCACAACCATTAACGTTAGTGGATCTTCTGCACAATACTCTCATCTGGCGCCAGACGGCACCCTACCTTTCGGCCGGAAGTGTTCTGGCATTGTCTGCGACAGCACGGACATTCCGACATACCATCTGCGAGTCGCCAGAGACGTTCCGCCATCTAAATCTCACCTTGGTCAAGTCCGCTACTCTAGTTGACTCCAGCCCTATCGACAAAGGTGGTAAGTGTACACCTATCCTCCTATATAATTTTGCGGGTGACATGTCTTGAACCAATATTATCGACAAAACGAAACTGAGATATCACTCCCCCGTTGCACTTCCAATCCCTCTTGTTCAACGATGTTTCACTTGGAAATGAACCATCGCAACGCACAAAACTCTTCTATTTCAAGGAGTGTTCGTTGATCATCATGCCGTTATGTCCATCAGACGAGCTGCCGATGGCCACGTGCAGTGCTACAGCTGTACCAAATTGCACCTGAAGATGAAATTTAGAGAGTCATGAGACGGCGACCACTTGCTCATATTGCTTGATACATTGTAAACTGACACGTCGCAAGGCATATCATGGCGTGCCGAGCGCATGGACGAGTCTCTGACAGAGGATGATTTCTTCTCCGGCCCGTTGCGAGGTGTCTTCTCGAAGCTCGAACGTCAACACTTGCTTCAGAATGTCAAAACACTGATCCTGGACGGCCTCAGCGTACCAGCGGAGCTTGTTCGGGAGATCATTCTAGAAGACCGCTTCAATGTCAAGATTCTCAGCATCCGAGACGTTACCAACATGAACCAAAGGGGCCTGCAGTCTGTGCTACGCTATATTGTAAGGCCCTCTGCTTCAAGGTTGCCCAAACTGAAAGGACTTTATCTGTTCGGTCGCAAAGATGCCCCAGAAACACTCTCACAGAGAGCCCAAAGCAAAAGTCCAGGTCGCATGTCGACTGGCGTCATGTCGTCGGAGGGTGCTCAAATTGGTGCCGAGTGGAATTCGAGATCTGAGGTAGCGCTGTCCGCATCGCTTGGGCACGACCAACCACTAGATGAATGGTGGAAAACCAAAGGTGACGTCTGGAACACTCCAGGCAGCACCAAATATACTCCTTCACCTGACTGGGCCGACATATTGCTCGCGTGTCAAGGCATCATAGCCTTCGATGCAGTCCTCTGTCGTGGTCCGCGGCATGATCCGAATAGGACAACACCAGAACGGCTACTACGGCCTGCCCTCGCGAACATCGCTCTCGGCGCAAGAGGTTGTGAATCGTGCGGTTCCTGTCCTGAACAGCCAGCGATCTTTGATCGAGACGCTGACTTCAACTTTCCACTCCTGGCTCCTCCTCCACTGCATGCCAGCACGGTAAGATCTGCACAAAGACCAATTGTGCAAGGAAACGATGTGCCACCTTTGATTTTACGATGCTTGGATTGTCTTCGCGAGCGGTGGTGCGAGAAATGTAACAAGTGGTGGTGCGAGGACTGTTACCAAGAGCCGGTCTCACGAGCAAAGCGACAGCATCCTAATTCACCGGAGGACGGCTTACAGGACGACAGCGGATGGGTCTTGAATGCTCTGAGCGCAAATTCTGCGGTAAGAGTATATTCCAATCTTTGCATTGAAACTTGTCTTGTTGGTGAGATGTTGCCTGTGGTCGATGGCATGTGGGGATGACGAGAACCAAAGACACATCTCAAGACCTGTCACCGAGACCGAGTCTCAAACATTGCACTTTATCTGCTTCAAGCCGAGCTTCGTCTGGGCCTGCTGGCCGAGTGCTCTTGGTGAATGACCTCCAAAGTGTAAGCAACATGTCATTTGATGGCTTGCTTAACATCGACAGACTTGGCAGCTCGGTCTCGGTGCAGTCTTATACAACAACTCTCGAGTCTGAACCGAACGACCCTAGATCTGACATGTCTTAGGGTGTACACCAGGACTGCATTGTCTGCCGACGCACATGCGAAGAATGCAAAGCAAAATGCATCCGACGGTGCCAGGATTGTGGAAACGAATACTGCCTCGAGCACAATGAACCGTCCACAGCCACAACGGTCTCTTCTACCTATGCCTCATCTAACCAGAATCTCTGCTGACAAGGACCTGCAGTGCGACTGGTGCCTCTACAGTGGGCGACGCACCCGCGAGCTCTACTAGAGATTGGTTGCCACCAGATCTCACCGTCCCACATCTTGGTTGACGTCCGTATTGCCACCTGAGGTCACGAACGACTATTTTTATTATTGTGGCTTGGTTACGATCAAGGCATACGAGCAGACAAAGATTGTGCCTGTATCTGGCTTGAAGGTAGTCAAGTCCACCCACACTCCATCGTCATTATTGTAGCCTAAATATCATGACTTCCTGAATTCTTGGTTCCTAGAGATTCTGGCTTGCGTCTTGTACGCTGTAAGGCGTTGTAGTTGTCGGCGGGCGTTAGATGACCTGCTTCAGGAGGCAGATGTAGCGAAAACGTCTGATGCGTGTCGCGATTTCAACATTTAGCCGGTAACAGTTGACAATCGAGGCCTCCTGACCCCCTACGCCAATCTGTAGAGCATGCCACGGTCGTTGTCGCCAGCCAGAAACAGGAGTAACGGCCTTTACCGGCCACCAACGGAGGCGCGGGTTTATTCTTGTCGATCTGTCGCGGGAGCGCGTTTTCGCTTTCAACCGCCTCCACGAGCCGTTCGCAACGGGTTGCGCCTTCCGAGACAGAAACGGCAAACTCTCGTATTTTCGACCTCCGATGAGACTTTTCCAACCTTCACCTCGCTTCTCAATTGTGAAGGGCACGATTTGATCTGGAAGCTCGTTGCGCTTGTAGTACACCAAGTCTGCGAGAAAAGCCACGCATGCAATTGTGTGTCGCGCAAGCTTGGCAGCGTTATGTCCATCGAACCACGACAACATTTCTGCAATGGCAAAGCACAGCATTCGTTGATCAGATACGAGCCGTATCTGATGCAAAGATCGACTCCCGACGCGCTGGGCCGGTAAGAGCCCAAGTTGCGAATGCCTCTCGTCATCCCAAGGTCATAGCGACAACGGGCATCTTCGTCTCTCAACGAACACGCAAGCACACGACTTCCGTGCATTGATGCTGCGAGTCAACGCAAGACATGGCCTGTACTTCCCTGATGTTCTAGTTCTAGGCTTGTCACTACACGGCATCTTGACTTCCAAGGTCACGAACGACAGGCATCACAATCCTTGAACCACATGTGCTTGGATACCACTGCCTCGTCGACGTTGTCTTGTCAACTCCTGCAAGTCTCCATATGGCTCCACAATACTAAACCTGCACATCCGCTTTGACAGCCTCTCTTGCTGACCAAACATCCGACCAGCGCTTCCCCAGATTTGTGCTCGAGTGGAGACAGCAGATATAGCGGAGCAACGAGAAAAAACCTAGACAGGACATACTACCATCCGTTCACTTCCGGTGACCACGTATTGCAAACAAATCGAGATGTTATCCCATCCGCTAATCATTGCCGCTATAATGAAGACCTGCCCAGTGCCCAGCACTGATTTTCTTGATTCTTCACGATGGGTCCCCCAATGTTGGGCTGCCTGAAGTCTGAGCGCAGGGTTTTTCCCTCCCCAAGACACCATTGACTTCTGCCGCATGACGCCTCGCACTCGGCTCGCTAGGTGCCGTGTCTAGGAACGAAATAATTTTTGGCGGGCCGGCTGCTTTGGCACTTTTGATCACTCTGGGCAATTCATCAGACGACGAGCCGTGGTTCTGTTGAGTCTTCTTGAGAGAGTTGGAAGAGGTCTAGGGCACATAGTTGTTGTCAGCCACCATGCCTTGTGGGTGGGATTCAGAAATCTTCATCACTGATATGTCGAGCTGCTGTATGGCTGTGATGACTTTAGTTTGATACAGAAGTGCAGACTGAACCCGATCATAGTGCCATTTTCCAGAGTTATGCTTGATCTTGTAAGTACTCACTTCGAAGCAGAACAAGCTCTTGTTCTCAGCGAGGTAAATATAATCTCCCAGCAATATCTGTCTCTACTGGTAGTCAACCTTTTTCACATTGCCATATGTATGCTATTTCGATCTCTTGTACTTTGCTGTTACTTTTCTTTCGTTGCGTAAACAATGTCTCCTGCCTTTTTCATCGCATATCGCTCCTCCCTTCCCTACCCATCTCTCGATCGCTCCTTCTCTCTTTATACCTTTATGGCTCCTGCCTTCAACTCCTCGAGCGTTCTTTCCCCTTTCTGCATCGAGCATGTCTTTCTCATTCGTCAATCGCTCCTCTGCATTATAAGCCCTTGGTCGTTCTAACCTTGTTTCCGCGGTTGTCTCTCCCTGAATTGCTTGTTCAGTGTGAGATCTCGTGATTACCTCGTGGCCTTCCTTTGCATGGTGTGGTGTTTCTCACTATCCTCTTTGATGTCTTCCTTGTTTTTTTCATCACTGTACTTACTCGAATACTCTTCTCTGCGCTGACTTTTGGCTAGCTTGCTTGGCCTCAAGCAAGAAGCTACCTCGTTCGTGGTCGTGATTTTGTCATGGAAAATTGACAGGGTCACCATCATGACATCGTCATTATGCAAGTAACCAAGACTGTTAATGCCCTACCTACTCATTTCGCTCTAAAACCAATAGAACTTAGTCGGGATCATGACTCACGCATTGTCAAAGGAGCCCATGAGGTGCGTATGGTTCGATTTGAACCTGTACATGGGGAACACATATTCAAGCACAAGAAGAGAACAAAAAACAAAACAAGACAAGACAACCAAGAATCAGCAATGATTAGCTCGAGAGGACTTTGCTACGACAACACTGTTGATACATCCCACCAGACAGAGCTAGAGTTCGACCCTGATACAAAAAGATCACCCAACCACAAGATTTTACCAACAGAGTTCGCGACAGAGATTTAAACCGATGACACCTGTTGATGTTTTTCGTGCTGACAATCTGTTTTGATTGGCGAGCAAAGCAGTTGCGACTCTTGTGACTCGTGCTTTCCTCCAAAGATGTGGTGACTGATCTTCAAGAACGACAGGCAAGAGCACTGTTGGCAAGTAATATTGTTTCAGAAGTGTATTGCGGTATGTACAAGATAGATGTGTGTGATGATGATGATGATGATGATGATGATGATGATGATGATGATGATGAGGATGATGATGATGATACAGTGCTTACAAGCCGCTATGCAATGTAACAAATCAACCCTCCCGTATTTACAGACCCCTCCAAACGTAACACCTTCTAAATGCCGTGTGATTGCTCTCGTCCCAAAAATCCTGCTGTGGGTATCAGAATGTACAAGTCTATGTTTCCTATCGCGGAACTTTTAATATTTGGCCTCCATCTCCTGTGCTTTGTCTCTGAGGCCATGATTCAAATCATTATCGTCAGAGTCTCCAAGACTATCCTCGAACGTCGAGTGTCTGGATTTGTTGAAAGAGGTTAGTTCCGGGTGTTCTGCGAGTTCAGGCACACCCCTTAGCTCTTGGCGGACATGCGCATCCGGCAGTCCAAGTTTCTTCATCATCCTCCACGCCCATTCGGCTCCCTGCCGTAAAAGCGTATATTGACCATCGGCCTCTTTCAGAGCCTGCTTCAGAACAAGATGAATGGTCGCAATATTGAGGCCAGGTTGGGCGGGAACGTGAATGGTTGCAAATTTACCACGAAATCCTTGGATGCGAATTCGAAGCTCGGGAGGACCATGGCCATTAAAAGCGGAGGTCAAAACTTGTGTGTCCTGACGACGTGCAGTCATACGCGCTACACCACCTGGATTTTCGTCGTTCTTCGATGCCCATAAGGGCTCATTCTCGAGCGAGTCAGGCCAAAACTTGCCAAGATACTGCTTGCCTGCAGTAGAACCGTATGTGTTGACCACACCACTGAGAATTTTGTTGAAAGCCCTAGGTGTGAAATTGACGTAATTTCTACCGGCCATATTAGGGTAGATCATCCAGGCATATTGTCTCCAGTCGTCGTTGATAAGCGCAAGCAAGCGCCAAACACGGCTTCCAAGTTCGAAGGTATCATGTTTGTTGTGATCCCTAACGAAACCTCTGGTTCGGAAACTGGACATTTTTCGGAAGGCTTTTGCGGATGGGGCGTTTCTGAGAGCTGTTAAATTACCAGCGCAAGATTTCGCCTCGCGTAAAATCGCCCTGATCATAGTCGCAGTCGTATCCGTACTGATACTGTAGTTGGGCAGCCTATCGAAACTTTCAAGAGCCTTGTCGACGAAAGACCAGTTTCCTGCCTCTATCTGCTGGCCCAAGATCTCGTTCAACACTTCTTCAGGCGGATCTGTACGCGAATGTCCTTTTTGGAGCTCCAAGACTTTGCCCATCAGAACCTCGTCAGCAAGACTGGCAGCAAGTCTAATTAGAGGAGGGCCCATAATAGGGTCACTATATAGACCGTTGTGAACGATTGGACCATCCAAGTCCTCGGAATAAAGTAACCATGAGCCTAACTCGAGAGCTCCAGAATCGACAACCAGATTGACGAGATCAGCCAGGATGGGAACTGGTATCTGAGGAAAGAAACTGGGATAATGAATGCCACCATAGCGGCCTTCGAAGCCGAACTCACACGTATCTTCGTTGTCATCATGCATCGTGACATTTTGTTGCTTTGAAAAGAATTCTTGAATCGACCTCTCCTTGTTTATGTCAGTCAAACGTTGCAGAGCTTGAACCACACCCATAGCACCAGGTAAATTGCCGAGTTTGATGTGAGCTCTGAGAAGGCGATGATGATAACCTATGCTAGCTGCAGAACCGTCCAGAACATACGCTGGCGTGGGCTGCCATAGTTGATCACGAGTAGGAGCGTTGACTGTAGAAATGTCATCACCAAACAAGGAGGTTACTGAGCTGATACTGCCCGCTAACTGCGGATCCTTTTCGAAATCAACACCTCTTGACTCAAAGAAGCGTAAGATGATGGCATCCCATGAGGTATAGCCCAAGCTCATGTTGTTCTTCTCAAAGAAGATCTTCATCTCTCGCAAGAAACGAGCAGGATTCTCAGGCAACATGCCTCTCGAGCCAACACCGGTTCTGATATGGGATACGGCTGCATCGACGAAGGAAGCAATGACTTCTGCACTAACGGTTCTGCGGACTTTCTTCTTGTTGACGGTCTGATCAGTATCAGAAATACCTGTGTTGAAGAGATATTTGACTTCGTCCCAATTGATAGATTTTTCTTGACCAGACTGAATAATGGGATTGGCCAGCTCTCTCCAGGACAAGACAGACCAAGCATTGTTATCCAGGAGCTTTGACAGACGCGTAAGAATCTTCACACCCTGTTTGTAGAAACGCCCATACAACATTGCCCACAAGACCAGTTCAAGCCATATCTCATGACCAAGTCCGGTGACATGAACTTTGTACATAGAGCCAGGTATCTCGGGTCTCAGAGAATCATATACCCCACCTCTTTCTTTAGCCTCTTCGACGACGTTGGTCTCGTGGGCTCTCCAGGCGGCGTCGGTCAGGGAAGTGATGATCTGGTTGGACAGCAAATGCAAAGTGGGAGGCTGACATAACGAGATGGGATCGTTAGGTGGCTGGTACGAGTAGATGGAAGAGGGCATAGCACCCGAGTGGTGCAGCATTGCGATGATTTCGAGAATCTCGGGCTTGATGGCTTGATTGGCGGGGTCCTTGTTGGCGCGGCCTGCATCTTGAACGATCATCCTGGCCAGACTGTACCAGATCTGGCCGATTGTCTCATGGCGCAAGATAGCGGGCAGCGGTTCCTCAAGAGGATTGAGCTCTGCGGTAAGGTGGTCCAATGAAGGAGTTGCATGTAGTTTGCTCGGAGGATTGCTTGAAGGCGGGTTCAGCAAGGGAGAGTTTTGGTGTTGGGTATAGGTAGACAAGGAGAAAGAGCGTGGTATGCATGTGTTCCAAACATTGGTGTCGCGAGGAGGCGTTGGATCGGGTATAAAGTCATTCGAGATGACCATCGAGGCCAACCAAACAGCGGCCTTGGGGCGGTTCTGATTGACAGCCAAGTAGGTCAACAGGTCCAGGTCGTAGGTGTAAGACGAGATGTGGATGATGCGACTGATGTCTTGAGCCGAGTATGGCTCGTCTGTGATTCTGTAAGCACCGGGGGTGCGCAGACGAGGTGGCAGAGCAGCTTCGATGGCGGGCATCCATGACTTTTCGGTACGGGAAGCATGGCGAGCAGGAAGTTTGGACTGATCGATGTATGCAAAGCCACCCTTGTGCAGGGCCTTTCGATGTCGGATGGCAGTTTGGCGCGACGAGCGTTTCAGCCCGGCGGGATCGAGTGTGTCGAATGTGTCATTGTTGGCGCCAATGAGACTGTCGTAGTCTTGGTCTTGAAGGTCTGGTCGAGTGCGGGTGCTACGATGGGCGAATCTTTGTTGAAGAGAGAGTAGTCGTGGGTTGATGCGGCAGGCAAATGTCCTCAGACCTGCTATCCGGGCACAGCATCTTTGCATTGGTTGTCTCCGAGCATTCTATGCTGGTGAGAGAACCAGGGCCTGTGTCTGAACAGTCAAAGGAGATGTAGATAGGCAGTTGCCTCTTGCCGGATCGAGTCTTGATGTCGTACATTTTTTGAGGGCCCATGCTAAATCCAGGGCCCTTTCCACTTCCAGCGCTTCCTCCGACTCGCCGACGCTGCTGCTGCTTCCGAGGTTGTGCTGGGCATACGTCATGGCGAGCTCCAACGCGTCTCTCGCGTTTCGACTCTTCAGCGTCTGCCTTCACATCGCTGTCTCTGCCTTGTGAAACAACTTTGTCTCTTTGGCTGTCTGCCACAATCCTGCTTCATCTGTTCTGTTCATTCTCTTTGACTTGCTGATAAATTGCGCCGTCGTTCTTAGTCTCCTGACCTTTGTGCTTTGCGCAAACACAATACTTTTTCCCTTCTCTTCACAACAATCAATCTCGTCACAATGCCTTATCGTCTTGGTATTTCCTCCCGCATATCAAACAACAACAAGATTATCTCATCACTAACACTCTTACAGAACTTAGCCCCAACAACCGCGCCGGTTGCAAGGCCACGGATTGCAAGGACAAGGGTGTCAAGATTATGAAGGGCGAGCTTCGCCAGGCCACTCAAATCACTGTTCATGAGCATCAGAGCTGGGTCTACCGCCACTGGTATGTTGATCAACTATACGAACCTGACTTGATTGCTTACCCTGACCAGGGGATGTGTCACCCCGAAGCAACTCGAAAACATGAAGGCCGAGTGCGGCATGGACATGGAATACGTCGATGGCTATGATGAGCTTCCTCATGAATTCCAGGAAAAAGTCTACCGCGCGCTCGACCAAGGTCACGTCGACATGGAAGACTGGAAGGGCGATCCCGAGTACAATGTTCCCGGAAAAACCGGCACTGGTCCAAGAAAGACCAAGAAGCAGAAAGAGGCAGAGGTGATTCTTACAACCATCTCATTGTTATACAGTTCCCACTGACTCTTTCTACAGGTCGCTGCCGCTGCCGAAGCTGCAGATGGAAACGCCCCTAGTTCCTCCGCTCCTGAACCCGCTCCCAAGAAGCGCGGTCGCAAGAAGGCCGACCCCGACAACGAAGAAGCTGAGGCTCCCCCACCTAAGAAGGCCAGAGGAAAGAAGGCAGTCAAGGCTGAGGATGCCGACACCGAAGAGGTCGACGTCAAGCCTGCTCCTCAGAAGAAGGCCGCCAAGAACAAGAAGTCTGTCAAGGCAGAGGAGACTTCCGACGTCGACGACACCATGAAACTTAGAAGAGAGACCGCAAAGGGTAGAAAAGTCAAGACCGAGGAACCGTCTGATGTCGATGAGCCTGAAGCACCCGTTGCTGCCCCTGCTCCCAAGAAGGCCGCCAAGGGCAAGAAGGCCGTCAAGTCTGAGGAGGCTGACGTTCCTGCTGAGCCTACTAGAAAGTCTGCCAGGGCAAAGAAGTCCGCCCCAGTCGCCGACCCTGAGACTTCCTCTGAGACCGAGGCCGAGGCTGCTCCTCAGAAGAAGAAGAAAAAGGCTGCTGCCAAACCTCGCAAGACAGCCAAGTCTAAGGAGATTATCAAGTCTGAGGACGAGGCCGGCGATGCTCAGGAGCCTACTGAGGCTGCCCCTGAGCATGTCGAGGAAGCCGCCGAAGAGCCTGAAGAAGCTGTCGAGGAGGATGGAAAGCCTGCTCCCAAGAAGAAGCGTGCCTCCAAGAAGAAGGCATAAGCTTGTCAATCCCGAGTTGTCTTGACTCTTTGTTCGACCTCTCCACCACCATCCGCCGTCGACACACGCATCGCAGTTGTTTCTATGTTTATGCTGGCACGTTTTATACCCTTTCCCTTTACAAGTGTTGTCACAATATCCCTTTTTCGGACTTCGGTTTAGCGATGCAAAGGAGGGCGTTCAGGGCTTACTGTTAGTTGTAGTCGACGGCCAATGACATGAGGATTCACTATTCTACATCGCCTATAATTTTTCCATCATCAATGCAGTGTATTAGAGTACCTAGATCGTGTTCCCCGTTGGAGTATGCAGATTCGTTGACGTCAAGACGGCCATCAGCAGCACCGACCTGCAAACATCAATTCTCCTTCTCGGCCGTCACTACAACAACCACGACTGAAACTCCACAGCATGAGCACATTAAAAACGAAGTTCGTTTGCATGAGGCTGGAAGAATAACATCATCTGTGGAGAAGATGTTTATAGTGATCTTGTAGATCTTTCCGATGCAAGGTACGCGAGATATGGGACTATACCCGATCGGGGGCATGTATTGGAAAATGACGATGAGATCTCACCTTGACGTCTTCTTTGCATGCTGTCCAGCCCTTTCACGCTCCCAGCACGAGCAATCGCGTGTCTGTCACGATGGTTGCTGTTGGCGACAGGACGCGGGTCAAAGTCAATTGTGCACCTGTGCTTCGATCGAACCCAAATGGAACGATCTGAAGAGGTGAGATCCTCCGAGCCTCGTCGTCACCAATGGTCCGATTTCCAACATACACTTTCCCATTTTGGATACTTCATTGATGTCAGTATATTTGCTGGCCCTGGACACGTCTGCCAAACGCGAAGATGACGGGTGTGACGTGCCTGTTTATGTCGTTGACCGTTCATTGACACAGACAAACGACGATGAGGTAGTGTCTTTCATCACTTGTATGCATGGTGGGTGCTTTCGTCAGGACGTCAAAGGCAAGGTATAAGTATCGTACTCTGCTTGCTGCTTTCTCATTCTTCTCATCATTCCAATCTCCATCTTACACTTTAAACACTCAAACAACAAATCTTCTACTCCTCTTCCGAACACACAATCAACATGTCTGCCGAATACACTCCCGAGACTTCCACCGGCGTTGCTGGCGACAACGACTACCAAAGCCGTACCGGCCAGAGCGAGATCCCCGTCCAGAGGGATGAGGCTTCCATTGAGGATCCCATTGACCCTGACACTGCCGACTCCGACAAGGTCCTTGGTATGCCTTTTATCCTCTGAGGACTCGATCACGAAACGCAACCTAACACCTTGACAGAGCAAGATGAGAAGGCCGCTATGAACGAGGACAACATCATCGATGGTCGCACCCGCGGTGCCGCTAAGCCCAAGGGCTCTTACCAGGAGCCTGGTGACGAGGAGGTGAGTCTCCTTATAACATACCATCCAACACAAAAGACATTGTTACTGATAACTTTACAGGGTCTTCCTGGCCCGGATGACGGTACCTCTGCTGTTGCCCAGTAAATGCTCAAAGTCATTATACCCTTGCTCGACTTTGATGATTGTATGAATAGAGATGGACCAGCGATGTATTATTAGATAATTACAATTTATGAATTGATGTGCTTCCACAAAATATTTCTTCCACTTATCGGCTTGCAGCGTGATCAAAACAGCACCTCGACTCGTGCTGGAACTTGTCAAATGCATCCTCTTGACTAGCAGGACCAGCGGTAAGTTTGAGATGTTCATTTCATCGTTTCACCATATTTGTTGTTTCTGGCTCTTGATTCGATGGTTGTGCTTGTATCTCTTCCAGATCTATATTACGACTCTCCCTCTCGTGCTATGTCAAATTGCATCATGATGATTTTCTCGCCGTGTTAGGGTTACAGAACATATGTTTGAAGCCGAAGCCTTTTGCTAAAATGAAAGATATCCCGAGGATCGATATAGCCTGCTACCACAGTGTCGCACAAGCTTGAAATAGCCAGAGATATATCGAGTGGTCAATATCAATAGATCGGACACATCAAACAGAGGAATGGAGCAGACATGAAGAAGTCATTAGCATAACAAGAGAAGAACAGGGTCATACCCAAGTCAAGAAGGACATGGACACTCAGCCACGACCCCGCAGTTTCCCCGATCCAATGAAGCTCTGGACAGCTTGACTTTCAAGACAATCAAACAATCGCAATTGCGCTTTCGACTCATCGCGCACCTGGAGCAGAAAAGGAGGAAAGAATAACTGGCCCTGACAAAACAATCTCGGACCGTCGACCTCGTGAGCCTCCATAGTCCGACTGTGACGACCCGAACCCTCGCACCTGCCGTATATTCAACGCCAGCATCATCTCTACTCCCGAATCAATCTTCTTACCTCCCATATAACACCTCCCTACCAACCGCAACCATGTTCTCCTCACTCTCAAACATGCAACCTCGCCAACTAGCGACCCAAGTCTTGAACTTCGCCCTGGTCCTCAGCACAGCATTCATGCTCTGGAAAGGCCTCTCAGTCGCAACCGACTCGTCCTCTCCCATCGTGGTCGTACTTTCCGGATCTATGGAACCAGCCTTCCAACGTGGAGACTTGCTGTTCTTGTGGAACAGAGGATTGGATACAAAGGTTGGAGAGGTGGTCGTGTACAACGTCAAGGGCAAGGATATCCCTATCGTGCATAGAGTTGTTAGGAGGTTTGGCGGTGGTAGCGGGTATGTTTCTCTTCTCCCCTACTCTTTTGGGTTTGTGTAAGTGAGATGCTGACAAAATTGTGTGATACAGACCTAAGGCTCCTCCGCTTCAACTCCTCACCAAGGGCGACAACAACGCAGCAGATGACACCGAACTCTACGCTAGAGGCCAGGACTTCTTGACCCGCAAGACAGACGTCATTGGCAGTGTGGTCGGCTACGTTCCTTTTGTCGGCTATGTGACCATCCTGCTGGCCGAGTACCCTTGGCTCAAGACCGTGATGCTGGCATTCATGGGCTTGACGGTCGTCTTCCAAAGGGAATGATGAGCAAGAGAACACGGAGACGAGAAAGAAGCAAACGTGTTGTGCATTTGATACAGGAGTTTGGGATACAAGGGACTTGTGTTGTGGCAGTGGCATACTTGCAAGTTCTTCTTTTGAATATCAAAAAGAGCCGTTGTAATTTTTGGTGTCTGTCTCAACCATCGGATGTGTTTGTGATATACCTGTGTCTTAGAATGACAGGCATCATGACTTGCGCCATGGACCCGCACTTGGGCAACGGGAGCATCACAATTCGCAAATGGCAGGCTGAAAGACCACACACTGCATCGCAAATGTCAATTGCAGTGCCATGGACGACCGTCTCTTGCAGTAAAAGTAATCACAAGAAGGAAAGATCAAAGCAATAATCAAAAAAACATTGACCTTCGAATTGCCGCGGCCTCGTTGTCTGTTCGATGAGCGAGGCATATTGCAGTAGCTAACATGATGCGTTGGGTATAAGCCAGAGAGAAAAGAACACCACAATCCCCATTCCGGATTAGCCAGTGATGAAATCGCTCATTGTTTGCTCCCGCTCCTCCCAACCTTGCCGCCCCCTGTTCGTATCCGTGTGTAGAAGACATGCGATAGAAAAATGATAAAAACTTCAGAAGCAATTCCATGTGATAAACAGTAAGACAAGGCCATGAATGAAAAATTAGGCGTGACGGTCGATGACTCGAATCATGTCATTGGGTGGAGAGAGAGTAGTTTACTCCTCGTCCTCCTCCTCGTCGGCATCGCCACCCTGTTGTTATATTAGTTCGAACGCCAGAGATGGTTGAGATGCTCGAAAGGAACTTACAGCAGTGTAGGCAGCCTTCTCCTCTTCGTAGCGCTTCTTGTCGGCGGCAGCCTTAGCCTCGTAGGGAGTCTTCTGCTTCTCGTTGAGACTCTTCCACTTCTCACCGAGGATCTTGCCAACATCGCCTGTAAATACAGTTAGTTATCAGAGAGACATTGGTTCGCTTGCGAGTGGTGTTCAACTTACCGAACTTGATGCCAGGGTTATCCTCGCGAACCTTCTCGCGCTGCTCGTTGGCGAAGAACATGTAGGCGGAGAGACCACGCTTGGGGGCGTTGGGGTCTGGCGACGAGATCAGTCATGATGCGCCGGAATAAGTGAAGCAATTGGAATAGAACTTACCCTTCTTCTTCTTGCCGCCGTCCTTCTTGGCGGTCTTGCGGCGGGTAGAAACTTCCTTAGGCATGTTGATTTGATTTAGTCTGAGTCGCGGAGTCGGGGTTAGCAGATTGGCCTTAGAATTGAGTTGATGCGACAATGTGAGATGATGCGCTGGTTGATGTAATGGTCAAGTCCGCGCGCGTGTTGGTGAGTGAGAGCGGGACAGAAACATCACCAACGACGCGTCTTACGGGCGCAATTGAAGATAGCGACGCGTCGATTGAAAGGATAATTGACATACCGAAGTGATTGAAAGAGTTAGATGTGTTGTCGTTGTGTAGAGACGACTAAAGTGGTTGTGTTAGTCGTTGTGATGAAAGACAACTGAGCGATGAATGAAGTTGAGCGCGCGTGAAGGAAGGAATACAACAAAACGAGTGACGGAAGGAGCCATCGGATCGTTCTTTCCTGTTGTGTAAAAGAAGTGAAGGTGGTTTTTTGATGTGTTTGTGAAGCTGTTGATGGTGAAGCCAGCTCGAAGCTCGGGGAGACGCGCAGCGCGACTTACTATGGGCAATTGATTTTGGTGTCAGCGAGATTTGTTAGAGAGACTGTGAAGAGAGGACTGCAGAGGATTTTAGGTGACGGGGGACTCTCACTGACTACGCAGCAACGCCTCGTCCAGCTAGTGCACGTGATCTCCCCTCACCAGCCGATCGCGCGCAAGCTTTGGTCGCTTGAATGAAACTATGATACAGGCAATTGTCATGTCTTCTTCACGGTAAACATGTTTCTGAGAGACAGTAATTGCCAATAGTAAACATCATAACCTCCATGCACGTATCAATATCTATATGCAGTACTATTCATGCACATGGAAGACGATGAAGAGCAGACTGACCATGGTCTTGGCAGCCAGAGCCCCTCTCAAAAGCACCCGTTGGCAGGGAGAGACGTGGCTGCGATTGGAAGGTACCAGTTGGTGACGTCTCGCTCTCCACCTCAGCTTTTGCATTCCTCCAACTGCCAGCCCCCTTCTTGCGTGTTTTTGCTCCGCCTGTCTCATACACACGATGTACCTGCTGTATGTCCCTCAAAGCTATGTTTGCTAGGCCTTTATGTAGCGCTTATGCAAGTTATACTTGTTGTGAAATTCAAATTGACTTCGCCGTTTGACCAAGCTATTGGAAGAACAGCTTGAAGCCCTCATGTCAGCAACGAGCCTTATCGTGTAATGTTCTGGATTCGTGCTTCTCACTTGATATGCACACTCTCATCCCAACCTGTAGAGTTGCTGAGTTATTCTCGATCAGATTCAAATGTGATAAATGCTCGTTGGGAACTCGTTCGACGCAAGGGCTTGCTGACATGTATCACAAGCTCATGATCAATCCATATTCGACGGCTACTAAGTAACAGAGACGCACGTGTAGTTTCCAGAGAGAAGCCTGGTTATAGAAACATCCCACCATAACGTCCTGTGGGTATAAATCATTCGTAGAAAGTGTTATGCACTTCGACAGCTACATTGTGACAGTTTTCAGCACACGGACTCTTAGGGAGACTCGACCTTTTGCTTTGACCAACTATTGATACGCGAAAATCTATGTCCGTGGGCCACAGACCGCAGATGAATGAGATACACTGCCTATTAGGACAGTCACTTGCATCACCACACTGCATTTACCAAGACACCAATCTTAGATACTCGCACGTCTGGGTGCCATCGTTCTCCTCAAGTTCTTTCTCTCCTCCGTCTCTTCCATCACGGGCAACACACCCTCTTCCCTCAATTTGGCCAAGAATTCTTGTCCATACTTGTAACCGACCTGGTAAATCTCGTCGAATTTGGCAAATTCAAGAGTACCATAACCGTCAATCGGTGGACGAAGGTACAGGCAGCCAGGTGTGGTCTTAGCACGCTCAAGCGCATCGATACTAGACACATATGCCAGGCGAGCCTGAATTTCAGAAAGCGTGGGTGGGTTGGGGTATACAGAGAATGGATTCCAACGGTTGAAAGAGGCCCAAAATCCGGATAGCGAATCTCCGTAGGCTTGAGGGGCGTCATCATCGATTGCTCCGACATCAACGGCGAAAATGACATCTGCACCGAGCGACTTCATGTGAGCGACGGTCAAGTTGTCAACATAGCCACCGTCAAGCAGCATGTTGCCTTCATCACACAGCGGAGGTAGGAGACCAGCGAGCGACATAGAGGCACGAACATAGCGCCAAGCGTAGCCACTAGTATGTATCTCGGATCGTGACTTGGTGATGTTTGTGGTGTTGCAGTAGTACTCGAGCCAGAAGTCTTCGATTTGGGAGTCACCGAATGTCTTGAAGATACCGCGATTGAATTCGTGACCGGTAGTATAGGACGCACTGTGATCAGTCAGTTGGCATTGGTTAGGGCATCGAAAGTAGGGCAACATACGATGGGTAGGTCAGGTCCAAAGCAAATCTCCACATACTACCCATCCTGCCAGAGAACTTCTTGGCTCGACCATACATGGGAACCACATCTGCGTCCCATGCATAGAGTGCACCAATGAACGAACCAATCGAGGTTCCTCCAACGATGTCGATGGGGATGCCAGCTTCTTCCATCGCTTTGATGATACCCACGTGAGCAATACCTCTGGCACCACCTCCACCAAGCACGAGACCAACAGACTTGCCAAGAAGACGGCGAGCCAGGCGATGGAAGTCACCCTTGAAAGGCGTCTCGGCTGAATACAACGGCGTCTGTCGTACCTTCCTTGAAGTGTACTTCTGAATCTCGGCCTGGATGACCTGGACACGCTGTTTGATGGCAGTACTAAACCTTCTGACCTGAGGATGGACAGGCTCGACATTGTCACGGAAAGACATATGAATATGATGATGGCTTCCATTGATCCACGAACGATCTCTCAGCCACTTGCGTGTTAGTCCAGGATGACAATATCTCTCGGCGTGTAACAAGACGAGTTCCTTTCTCGCCGTGGTCTTCGTCGTGAGAAGGAAGCGCTCGTATTCACCGATAGCAGGTGATCCCTCTGCTAGACCAACAAGAAGGATACAATCTGCCTGACTAATACAAGTCTGCGTCCAGGGCGACTTGACATTGGTGTCAGCAACGTATAAGACCAGTGCAAACTTCTCTTCAAGATCAGCCAAATATTGGGACAGCTTCAGCTTGCCCATCTTGGTGAATGCATGTCTGCCAAGGTGGTTCAGAATGGCTGCCTGGTTGAGCGAAGTGGCTCTTTGTGGTGTAGCACCGATCTGGTTCAAAGCGTTGAGCAAGCGGTGACCGAACTCGACTACAGGCACGCCCCCTGTAACCGGTAGAATTGCAACAGTACGCAGGTTTGTAGTTGAAGAAGCCTTGCTACGAGTTGCAATCCTGCTTGTATCCTTGCCGTGTTCGGAAGTGGGATCCTCAATGAGCGCACGCATGCGGGACGCGATGATTTTGGAAATTTTCATCGTGACGCCAGGATGTTCGTGGGCAAGACTATTGAAGAGTGACTTGGGGAACTTTGCAAGCTCTGTATCACGAATGGCCAATAGTGTCCCTGGTCTTGTAGATTCGGTCAAGACTTCAAGCTCACCCACGCTGTCGCCTTGACCGTATTCACCGATAACTCTCATCTTGTCGTCTGGCCCCTCTTGAATTGCTCTCAATCTGCCGTTGAGCACAATATAGATGGCATCACTTTCTTCTTTCTGGTTGTAGATGACTTGGCCAGCATTTACCTGTACCCATTCCAGAGCAAAGTCAATGTGCAAAATGAGCTTTGGAAGCAGTGTAGTGAGACGTTTGGCTATGGTAAGTAGCACGATTGGGAATCTCTCCACGATCTTCTCTACAGCTGCCCTTGGAAGGAAGCCCACATAGACATCCGTCTTGGCGGTGACATCGATGAAAGAGCGGTATGAGGAGACAGTTCCGAGGTATCCAGCAAGTCCACCAGGCTTGGTCAAGAAGAGACTTTTTTGTTTTCTCTTGCGTGGTTTATTTGGTGGGTTCGGGTTAAGCGAGAGGGAGCTGGGTCTTCGAACACTGCCCATGTTTCTCCCTCCGGATGATCTAATAGTTTGAGGCTCGCCGTCCAAATCAGCATCAGCTGAGGTGCCAAAAATATTCGACTCTGCAGCCTCAGACTCCTCGAGAGGCACGCTGACATCAAGGAAGCCATCAATGACATAGTAAAGTCCAGGATTACGCTCGCCTTGCTCGACAAGAACAGAGCCTTTAGGAAAGAAGACAATCTCGACTTCCTCTTTCATGTCTTCTAAGATGTTCATGTTGCCAGTCGCACTAAAGGCTGTTGACGCAATGGACTCAGTCTCACCATCATTAGGATCGAATGGATCAATAAAGCCAAATGCATTGTTGAAGACAGCTTTCTGTCGTTTGGAGTCATAAGAGACAAGTTTGGGTGATTGTGGTAGGGAGTCCACCCTTGAAAGTCCGTCTTTTGTGTTAGTGAGTCCAATGGCCTTGAACATACAATCGAGGATGGATTCTCTGAAGATCATGTCTTCGTCCACAGAATCTTGACGACGCATAGTCTTGATATGAGCATCGAACGGGTTGAAGTTCCTGCTAGCCATAGGGCTCATGGCATCTCTACCAAGAGGTTTCGGGGTTTGGAAGGGCAACGAGTATGGCGCCATGTTCCTGCGACCACCTTGTCTTGCCACGTTGTTGTTGTTGGTCAGTAGATCTCCAGCACTGACACCCGATCTGTCTGTCTCAGGGTCAGGCGACAGAGGAGCTCGCTCTGGACCAACTCTGCTACTACGGGTAGGCGTGTGAATAGACTCGCTTCTTCCTCCACCGCCACGACGGCTGCTAGGCATAGCTTGCGCATGTAGAACGGCTTCTTTTCGCAGACCTGTTGCTGTCTTCTTTCTTTGGCCGGCACGAGGGTTGTGCAGAGCGATTCCCTTGGAAATCTCTTCGGGTACATTGCGCTCCTTCTCCTTGGTAAACTTGCTTTTCAGTCTCTCCATGGCATCTCCCTTCAAGAAATCTGGAAGATCGTATGCAGTGTAACCATCCATAAGCCTCTCGGTACGCAGGACCTCGCCAGTAAGACCAAGATACTGGTGACCTGTCGCCATCGTAACACGCTGAAGTCGTGTAAGGATGACTTGGACGATGTGTGAAGTTGCTTTTGGGTAGACACGGGTGAGTCGTCGGAAAGCAGTTGCTGGAATGATAGCGATTGTGGTATCGACAGAAGCTCTTGCGACAATGTCTGGGTGAGCAGATATGTGCTTGGTGGATTGTCTGCGACCACTGTGGCTGCTACCTTGTCTCGACTTGGGCTCAGGGCCTGCATCGTTAGGATCATTCAAAGAGAATGAAGGCACTGCGCTTTGAGCAAAAGATGCAGCATCGAGGCCATGAAGAATTGTATGAGGCTCGGCTCCGGTAGCAGTAAGATTGGGGCTCACGATAGGCGACAAAGGAGTGGCGGCACCGCTGTGGCGAACTGATCGTGGCGTTTGAGGTTGGCCGCCATCTCGTAGGCCTGAGGCTGTTTCGACATCCTTCTCGTCGTGACGCAGCTTGACATCCTCTGTGAAGAGAGACAAGATAGAGAACAGCGAAGACATGGGCGCACCATTCTTGACTTCAGTCAACAACTGGTAACCCTGGTTGCCGTGTATACGTCCTTCATCATCAACACCAGTCTCTTCGGGAGTGGTCCTGCCGGTTGATGGATCTTCTTCTCGGTCCTTGTTCGATTTGACGAAAATCTGAACCAAGCCATCCACAACCAAACAAAAGCCTTTCTCTTCTTCCAGCAGAATAGTTTCTCCGGCGATGAGTTTCCTTGTTTGCATGGTCCGGGTGAGCTCGTGAAACACGGGACGTTCGAGATAACCGAAAACCTTGATGGCACTCAAAAATTCATCGAGGTAGTTTGCCAGACCTTGCTTGGAGTCTGTCTCTTGTGTATCTGGGAAGACTTCGACCTGGGGTTCTTTGCGTTGGGGCTCCGGAGGTAAACGCGAGTACATGTTCAGGAAGCGATAGCGGACAACCCAACTAGCAGTCGAGACAAAGAAGATCAGAATCAATACGACGGTGGTCATATTGACGGTCAAGGTCAGACTGGTAGACAAAAATGTAAATAACCATGTCGGTAAAGTAATGGTCAAGAAAGCGATGAACCATAGGAGAAGGCTGGGTAGCATGGTAAAAACAGCCAAGATCAAGCCCGCGGTCGAACCGAGAGACGACGGCTCGGTACCAGGGGACAGAGCTGGCACGACAGGTACGGTGGTATTCTGTATGACATCCCGCAAGGCACTTGAAGCATCTGAAGCCATCTTGGAAGCGATGTGCACCAAAAGTTAGTAATGAGAGGCTTGCTGCAAGCGATGTCCAGTAAGAGCCAGTTGTTGCTCGATACTTGTGACAATGGCACTCAAGACATCACGATTTGCACTTGGAGAAAAAGGATTGACACATTCAAAAGGCGAAGTGACATTGGTTCAGAGAAGCAGGAGTTGGCCTACTAGTTGCTAACAGTCCGGTATTGAGACACGTGTCTTGGCATCTCGATTCGGCAAACGCGATTGGCAGTTGGAATTTACAAGGGTCGCGACTACTCACTTTTGCCCTTGCGAGAGAGCGCTCTATCGAGTTGCACTCTGCTGAAGAACCCTTATGGTCCTACCAAAATGTCACATTGTTAGCTAGGCGGTTCTTGTGGGTGTGCAGAATCGAATTTATATTGTGCATCTGTATACGGACTTTAGTGAAATAGGCCGGCGTCGAATAAGATTGGCTACACGTTCAGTAGCAACTCCTCCAGACGTTGGCGTTGGCGCATCGCGACTTTATGACAGCCGCAGCAAGCAAGTGAAGTTGATTGCGACTTTGCTTGAGAGGCATCCTCGACACTCACCATATACATTCATCTCCAGTCCATAGCAAGGTCATCGCAGTCAAGATGGCCTCCGGACGTTCAGAACGCGTCTACCATCAGGATTACATTGCGCGCATCAGATACTCCAACACATTACCACCTCCTCCAAACCCGCCAAAGCTCCTCGACATCCCTGGGACTGGCATCGCCTCAAACAACTACACATCGGCTTCATATGCTCTGAAGTTAGCGCGAGAGCAGCCTCTCAACATCGAGGCCGATGCCGAACTTGGAATGCCCATTGACCTGGTCGGTCTGCCAGGTGTCTTTGATGGAGACGAGAGCGGTATGTTTACTGTCACTCTCACAAGCATTCGAGCCTGTTCTAACGCGAAGCAGCCATCATGGCTCAGGATCCCCCACCGTCGCTTCACCCCAAAGATCGAGCATTGCTCAAGCCGCTATCAGCACTAGGAAAGCCGACGGCCATGAACAGCGGTGTCAGTTTCCTTCGCAGAACGGAATACATCTCGTCCAACGCTGCTGCTGTCCAACGATTCGAGTCAAGTACCTCTAAAGACCTGCTGCGCGTGCGCAATGATCCCAAGCGCCGCAAGGCACCGCCCGTCAACCGCGACGACCCTATCAACATTATCAGATCTCTTGTCAAGGGCTTTGACCTTGCTTATCCTGAAGACGCATACACTGGCCCAGACTCTGAGACGAACATTCGCGGTGCTCCCATTACTGAAGCCGACAGAAGTGCTTGGAAGAAGCCAAAACACCCTACCAAGCCCAACCTGACCCTTCTGGACGCATACCCTCTTCTCCCCGATATGGACGCTCTGCCAATGACCGGCGACTACCAGATCGTCAAATTCAGCACCAACCCCGTTGCTCAGTCAGATTCCTACGACCAGCGCCTCGATTCAGCACTATTGCGACCACTTGGTGCAGACCTTGCCTTGCATGAAGAGCGCATGGCCGCGCACAAGGCCGACCTCACCATGCCTAAGCCGCTTCCTGAATGGGACTACGACTTGTTCTTGGCAGAGCATGAAACCTCAATCCGCGGCATCAAGCGCAAGTTTGATCCAAACGACGCTCAAAACGACGACCCATCCCTTTACGACACCGAGGCAGACGGCGAAAGCTGTTTCCAATTCCAGCGCATCCGTGAATACGAAACATATCAACAGGCTGGTGACGCCGATAATGCGTACGGTGACACAGTTGCTCTTGCACTGCACGACACTGGCGACCGCCTCGAGAAGGGTGCCTATTTCTACCCTGTGAAACAGCGAACCAACCTTCGCCCCAAGCGTAAGACACCTGGACCTCCCGAAGAGGGCCGTCTCGAGCATGTTGACGTGCTACACGTCAATGTCAGAGATCCCAACTCAGACGAAGCCGCCATGCGCTCAGAAGCCCAGGCTGCGCTCGACCCCACTACAGAGAGTGTATAGGAGGGTGGTAGTCGTTGTAATTTCTAGAACCAAAAAGACATTATTAGCTACACCCAGCCTATCTCTGCCACTTAGATCTCATGCCATCTCGTGTCGGACCAACCAGAATCAAGAAGAGTCTCTCAGTAGACATGCTGATGACCTATAGTCGGGCAAGATTGACAAATCAAAATAACGACGTGCTGTTGAAGATGCACTACTGGTTTTTGCGCTGGCCTGAAAACAAATAGCAGACGCAAAAGCATTCTTCCTATCTCCTCCGAGAATCGAATACACGACCTTCTGACTCTTCACCCCTTATAATGTCCCAAACTTGAATTGTTTGTAATAAAAGCAGCGATGGTCTAGTGGTCAAGACGCTACACCAATGTGTCTTGCAAACACAAGCATGAAGGTGATCGGTCTGGGGATCATTTCCTGGCTGTAGGGTCACTGGAGTTGTAGAGGCGTGAGTTCGAATCTCACTCGCTGCATTGTTTTGTTTTTGTTGGCTTTACACACGCATCATTGCAATCATATCTTCGGTCCTTGATGTCCGCTCAAGCAGGTGATACCGCACAGCGATTGAGAAACAAGAGGACTGGGCATCGAGAGCTCGAAGGACAAGTTATGAATTGAATACACTCGGTGACTGCAACTCAAAAAAACGCTTGATCGAATGCTGTGACAATAACCTCTTCAGACCCAAACGCCAACGCTCATGCAAGTAAACCTTAAGCCAGCCTAAGCATCCCCAGTAAATCAGACTGACTGCTGCAAAGCTCGTCTTTGTTTCCATGCTTCATTCAGCTTCTCTTTCCTCGCTCGCTCAGTCGAGTTCTTGTGCTTCTTCCATTCATCGGATTGCATGAAGTCTCCCCAGTCTTGGTCAATGTCGATCTCGTCTGGGATTAGTTCTTCGTCGGCATGCCACTCGTCGTCTGCGATGCCCATTTCGTCCAGTATATCCTCATCATCGTCAAAGTATGCTTTTCGCTTCTCAGCATCGGCCATGTCGGCGAAATAAGCCTGGGTCGCGCTTGGGGCTTGCTGCTGCCATTCGGCGGGCAGGGTTGACGGATCTAGTATGGATGGTGATTGTGCGAGGTCGTCCCATCTTAGAGGTCTTTCCACTTCAGTTTGCTCCTTGACAGGTGCCTCTTTCATAACAACATCAGGCATAGCTGTTGTCGCCGTCGACCTTGCAGCTTGACTCGCATCACTCCCAATATCCTTGAACCCTCTCTTAGCACCATCGGATTTGCCTTTTTTCAAGTTCAGACTGATCATCTCTGAGTTTTCTGTTCGCTTCTTTTCGGTGCGCGAGTTGCGGACGGCGGCTGTGGGGTTTCTGGTGATTTGCTTCATTTCCTTCATGCGCTTGCGGTGTTGATGGTCATAGCCATTCTCGTGGGCCTCGAGTTGTGTGATTCTATCATAGCCTTTGCTGCACAGGTCGCAGTAGAAGTTGCGGCGTAGCTCGCGCGCACTCTCTGTCTGAGGACTGGATTAGAATACGACTGTGGAAGTTGGACGGTATGGTATGGTGTACCTGTGCACTGGGCAGGACTGTCGATCGCTGCTATCATGTTAGCTTGTCATTGAGGTAGTGAAGGGCTTGAGACCCACTGGACCCATGTTGGATGATTGATGTGTCTTGTTGTGTGGAAGGTGGAAGCAGAGGATTGGCTGCGCAGAAAGAGTCAAAGCTCGCGAAGCCGAGGCCTGAATAGATCCGCTGATGCAGGCAGAGATAAGATCTTGAGGGTTGGTAAGCAATGACATGTGCGACGCTGATTCGTGCGCAAGGTAGGTTGTTTCTTTAGATCATTGCACAGATGAACACACACGCCAATGACCTCGAGCGGGAGCTTTCCCTGCAAGAACTCGAGCCTTCACCCATCGAAGAAGAGTTTCCCTCAGACTCGTACTTTCCTTCGTCCTCAGACAAGACACCCTTTGACGATGAGACAATCAAGCCAGTCCAACGGACCTCTACCTTAGGCCTGGATGCACACTCGCCTGTCTGGTATCTCACGCGTATCCATAAGTACTCGAGTTACGCATTTTCTGTCTTTACTGCCTTCCATGTCGCCAACACGGCCTTGATCCCGCTTGCCACGCGCTCTGTCGCCAACTCGGAACGCTATCTCCTGCTTACTCGCCCTTACTATCAATCGCCTATCGCCGAACCCTTGGTTGTTACTTTACCATTGATTGCCCATATTGGCAGCGGTATTGCTCTTCGCCTATACCGTCGTCAGCAGAACCTCAAGAGATATGGTGCAGAAAATAGGTCAGACAGACGTATGATCGCATGGCCAAAGCTGTCTGGAACAAGTGCGCTAGGTTATGCATTGGTACCGTTGGTCTTTGGACACGCCTTCGTCAACAGAATCATCCCGTTGTGGTACGAGGGTGGCTCTAGCAGCATCAACCTGGGCTATGTCTCGCACGGCTTCGCCAAACATCCCGTCGTGTCTTTCGTTGGCTTCGGCGCTCTGATCACTGTTGGCGTCTGGCACTCTGTCTGGGGCTGGGCCAAGTGGCTCAACTTTACTCCATCCCAAGTCACACAGAGTGGACCAGAAGGTCAGCTCTACAAAAAGAGAAGGTGGTATGTGATCAACGCAGTCAGCGCTGTCGTCAGTGCACTCTGGCTAGCTGGCGGTATGGGCATTGTCGGCCGTGGCGGTGCAGTCGGCGGATGGGTTGGCCGCGAGTACGACGAGCTGTACAGCCATATTCCTCTGATTGGCAACTACATGGCTTCTTCGTAGAAGTTGGATTTTGTTTTTTCTCTGTACTCTTCAAATACCCATCTCAGCGCATTTCGATCAATTGCATTCTACACAACGTTTTCTCGAGTTCGCGCCGGGTTTCCCTTCAAGGGTAAAATGATCGAGTAAATACTCCCCGCGACCCCTCCTTATCGTGCACGGCTAACAGCGGGCGTGGGGCGGGAAACTCTCTCCTCGTATCCCGGCGAACGAGTTGCGCCCTACATATTTCAGCCATTAGAGTTCTTATCTGAAGGAGCACCAAGAAAGTAAGGTGGCTCAACTTCCTGCATGTGGTGCCATTTGGCGAGTTTCTTGTAAAAAATCTGGTCCCTGAGATCAACGACTCCTTCTTCCACATCATTCTCATTACTGTCGTTCTTTTGATTTGCTGCGAGCAAACCAGTGACCACTCGGGTGAAGCAAGCTTAAGCCGAGACTCGCGTCATCCAGTCGTTTCTGTGAACACGGTTGTTTGCTCCATTTCTTCTGTCTGAGAGGTGAGAGACACTGTATCCTCTGTACGTTCCTCCAACAGGAACATCAGCCTGACCAAGATCAGTCCGATATGCAACAATCACTGTTCGCTGCCGCAAGGCTTCGATCTGCCTCACTATGCCGAGGCTCTGTCTCCTCTTTGACCAGCAGGCGATGCCTCAACTTGTCTGCCAGAAGACAACAACTCCAACCTAGCAGGCATGTACGCCCTGTACAGTTCAGACCTTTCTATTCAAGCACTGCTGCCGAGACTCAACTCGACAGCGAGGGAAATGCTCAATCCAACCTCTTTGCGCCTCTCGACACATTTGCCCGTAGGCACATTGGTCCTTCACCCGACGACACCATCGAGATGCTCAAGGCCTTGGATCCTCCGGCAAAGTCTCTGGACGACTTCGTAACACAAGTCTTGCCCGGAGACATTCTCTCGTCTCGCGACCTCAAGATCGAAGGGCCTGCAGTTCAGAACAGCAAGGGTCAATCTAGTCAAGAGACGAGCTCAGAGGGTTTCTCGGAGAGTCAGTTGATTGACAGACTCAGAGATATCGCTAGTGGGAACAAGCTGGTCAGAAGTTATATTGGATGCGGCTATGCAGGCACGCGCGTGCCAGAGGTCATCAAGAGAAACGTCCTCGAGAACCCTGCATGGTACACCAGCTACACTCCCTACCAGCCCGAGATCAGTCAGGGAAGATTAGAGTCCCTGCTCAACTTCCAGACTATGGTTTCTGATCTCACCGGTCTGCCCATCTCCAACGCATCTGTCCTCGATGAGCCGACGGCTGCTGCTGAAGCCATGACTCTGTCCATCAACTCCCTCCCTGCCGCACGCCAAAAACGCCCCAACAAGGTCTATCTTGTATCGCACCTGTGCCATCCTCAGACCATCGCTGTTCTTGCCTCTCGTGCAGAAGGTTTCGGAATCAAAATTGAGGTTGATGATATCCTCAAGGATGGAAGTAAAAGAGTGGAAGAAATAGGCGAAGACTTGGTTGGTGTTTTGGGACAATATCCTGATACCCTTGGCGGTGTGCAAGACTTCAAGAATCTCTCCGAGAAGGTACACAAGCTCAAGGCAACTTTCAGTGTTGCGACTGATCTGCTGGCTCTGACCGTACTCACTCCACCAGGAGAGTTCGGTGCGGATGTGGCTTTCGGAAATGCTCAGAGATTTGGTGTGCCATTTGGATTCGGTGGTCCTCACGCTGCCTTCTTTGCCTGCAGTGAACAACACAAGCGCAAGATTCCTGGCCGTCTGATTGGACTTTCCAAGGATAGATTAGGAAACCATGCAGCTCGTCTGGCTCTCCAGACCCGTGAGCAGCACATTCGTCGCGAGAAGGCTACCAGCAACATTTGCACCGCTCAGGCCTTGTTGGCGAACATGAGTGCCATGTATGCTGTCTACCACGGACCCGAGGGTTTGAAGGCTATTGCTCACAGAGTCATCAACTCTACTCGTGTGGTTGCCGAGGCTGCTTCAAAATGCGGATACACAATTGAGACTACTGGCCCATTGTTCGACACTGTTGTCCTCTCAGGAGGCCCTATTGCTGGCAAGGCTAGTGATTTCGCCAAGCTCGCTGAGCAAGAGTACAAAACTAACCTCAGAGTTGTCGATGAAAGCCGCATTGGTATCACCTTGGACGAGACTGTGGAGAAGGAAGACCTCCAGGCTATCATTGATTTGCTTTCTGGTGCCGCTAAGTCATCATCAGAGCTTACTGTTGACAGCCTTGTCAAAGATCTTGGCCTGTCTGCAGGCGAGGCCGTTTCTCATGTTCCTGCCGAACTCCTTAGAAAGAGCCCATTCTTGACACACCCTGTTTTCAACACACACCATTCCGAGACCAACATCCTCCGCTACATTCACCACTTGCAGTCAAAGGATCTCTCTCTTGTCCACTCCATGATTCCCCTTGGTTCTTGTACCATGAAGCTCAACGCCACAACTGAGATGATCCCAATCACCTGGCCCGAGTTCTCGAACATCCATCCCTTTGCCCCGCCGGAGCAGGCCAAGGGTTACGAGACTCTGATTAACGAACTCGAAGCCGACCTTGCAGAAATTACTGGCTTCCACTCGGTGTCATTACAGCCCAACTCAGGTGCCCAGGGTGAATTTACTGGTCTGCGTGTCATTCGCAAGTATCTCGAGCAACAGCCTGGTAAGAAGCGCGACATCTGTCTGATCCCGGTCTCTGCCCACGGTACCAACCCTGCTAGTGCAGCCATGGCCGGTATGCGTGTTGTGACCATCAAGTGTGAGAGCGGTACTGGAAACCTCGACATGGCAGACTTGAAGGCCAAGTGCGAAAAGCACAAGGATGAGCTTGGTGCCATCATGATCACATACCCTAGCACTTTCGGTGTGTTCGAGCCCAAGGTCAAGGAAGCCTGCGATCTAGTTCACCAGCATGGCGGTCAAGTTTACATGGACGGTGCAAACATGAATGCACAGATTGGTCTCTGCTCGCCTGGTGAGATTGGTGCTGATGTCTGCCATCTCAACCTTCACAAGACTTTCTGTATTCCTCATGGTGGTGGTGGTCCTGGCGTTGGACCAATCGGTGTCGCGGAACATCTCGCTCCTTTCTTGCCTGGTCACCCTCTGGTGAAGACTGGTGGTTCTCAAGCCATTGCACCCATCAGCGGTGCACCTTGGGGTAGCGCCAGCATTTTGCCGATCAGTTGGGCGTACGTGAAGATGATGGGCGCTCGTGGTTTGACACACGCTACCAAAATCACATTGCTGAACGCCAACTACATCCTTTCTCGCCTGCGTCCTCACTACCCTATCCTCTACACCAATGATAACGGTCGCTGTGCTCATGAGTTCATCCTGGACATCCGCAAGTTCAAGGAGTCTGCTGGTATTGAAGCGATTGATGTCGCCAAGCGCCTCCAAGACTATGGCTTCCACGCACCGACGATGAGCTGGCCCGTCGCCAACACCCTCATGATCGAACCTACAGAGTCAGAGAGCAAGGAAGAGCTCGATCGTTTCTGTGACGCCCTGATCTCCATTCGCAAAGAAATTACCTTGGTGGAAGAAGGCAAGCAACCAAAAGAAGGCAATGTGCTCAAGATGGCACCTCACAGTGTCAAGGATATTGTGACTTCGGACTGGGAGTCGAGACCATACACCCGTGAGACAGCGGCTTATCCTTTGCCTTGGCTCAAGGAGAAGAAGTTCTGGCCTAGCGTTACCAGACTTGATGACGGTAAGTTGAATCGTTGGTTTCTTGATATCATGGCATGACTAACGAGAACCAGCATACGGAGACATGAACCTCTTCTGCACCTGCGCACCCGCAGAGACCTTCGAAGACATGACTGGTGCCGCCGCACCCATGCCTACTTAATCTTTTTCTTCTGATCCTTGCTTTTTGTTCCCAGCGATAGGTCTTCAACGACCTCATATGCCTGACTTAATATACAGTCGAGGTAACCTCACTTGTTTGCATATGGAGGGTGTTTCTTGTTTTCTGTTATCACGAATTTTATGGCATCTTCAACGAGGCAGCGTTTGCTATTTACTAAGGGCGGGAAATGTGGACGATGAGTTGTGTTCTCTATCGCAGACGAGTGAATCAAGGACTTATCTTGCTTTCTTTCTCTTGTATTGTTCCTACTGTTGTGTTGTGAAGTTGATCTGGGGTTGTATCGCGCCTGCCCCGAAAGTGCTTTCCAGCACGCAACTGCCTACGTTCACCACGACCTTGCATCACATGCCAACCGCGCTTGCAAGTGGTACTCTTTCTTTCCTTCTTTCCTCTCACACCGAGTTTTTCAAAAGTCATCTCCCTCAGCTCATCTTCTGCACACTTTCATCCCAAGTTTCTTCTCTTTCCTTCTTTTTTCTCTAGGGGCTCTCTTCATCAACATCTGCCTGTCCACATCGTGGCTCTCATCAGATCTGCATCACATCAGCCTGCTGCTGCCGCCTCTTGTCTCCGAAACATCAAAATCTCCATTCGTCACAGCGTTGTTGCATACACGTCGACATGTCCGATGTCTCTGTATCTCCTACCAGTGTCGTTGCCTATGGTTCTAAATCCGCAACTGGTGGCACTTGCTTCCTTGACCTGCCGTTCGAGTTGCGGACGATGGTCTATGACTTGAGCATGTCTGATCGATACGACTGGGACTTTCCATTGCCTGGCCAGCCTAAAGCCAAGGTCATGGGAATCAATTTCTTACAGTTGTGCAAGCAAATCCGACAAGAGACACACACTCGTGTCTGGTGTGGAAGCTGGACCATCAGAATTCCGCCTGATACAAGCTCGATCAACCTCAGGTTTGCTACGTCTTCTCTGAACGACTTGGCATTGGCGAAGATCAAAACGTTACGCTTCGATATCCAGATTGATCCCGACACCTTGTCCTCATGGGGACCCATCAATCTGGAAGTATTACCAACCTTCGCATCTCTACTAGTACTTGATGTGGATGTGCAACTTGGAAACAGGCACAAAAAAACGAGGTCCGAGCAGTCAGAGGATCTGATCAAGTCGGTATTCCTCAGGGGACTCGTTACCCAAATCCTTCTACAGACTCCGCAACACATCCCGACTTTGCTGTGGGATTTGACTTTCTGGAACAGCAACGGAATCCATTGCTCTGACGCACTAGAGAGTATTGCAAAAGAATACAAACACTTACAAGTGTCCAATTACTTACCCAAGATTCGCAACCTCTACGACCTCTCCAGCAGTTCTCCGGTAAGTCAACCAATGTACTATGCTAGCCTGTGCTGACCGCTGTAGCTACAACCAAACACGCCCGTTCGTTCTATCTCACCAGGTCTTCAGTTCACGCCCTAGAGGATCTGATCTGCCGACATTTTAATGCCGATGTTGCGACAATGAATAGCTTTGTTACAAGATTATGCCACAGTTTCTAGGGTCTCGGAACCACATCCTGGCTCTTGCCATTCTACGAGGTCATTAGGGGAGAACGAGTGGGATAGATGTTTTGCTCAAGAGAATGATTGCTATGATGGTCTACCAACAGATGCGCATTTATGTATACCATTCGCTGTTCGCTCTCGCTTAGCTTATTGTCTCTCTGAGCCCTCTCCTGGCTTTGCTACAACGTGCGAATGCAGAACATCTTAGCCACGATGAGATATGTGCTCGACACTCCGATAAGCAGAATTGAACGTTCACTCGAGTGGGATTTGTTGCCATATCCAAGCAAGCGCCTTAGAAGCATTAGGCCTTGACGGCGCTGCATCCTCATCATTCAAGGACAAAATCTATTCACTAACCAGAAGGACGAAATATGTGATATCAAAAAGCTGTACTTTTCCAAAGTTATATAGAATGCTCGCTTGTCATCAGTGCCAATATCAACACCACTCAACTACATCATCTCCACATCTTCCTCCTCAGCCATCCCCTCATCTTCAGCATACACTTCCTCGTCATCTTCCATCTCCGCATCAGTGACTGCACTAGCCGGCGGCAAAACACCTTCTCCCTTCTTGATAGCCTCCACCTTTGCCTTTGTCATTTCGAACACATATTGACCCAAGTGTTCGACTCCCTCCATTTCTGCCGTGTTGCCTTGTTCGCCAACGCCCCTTTGTGTAGGGAACATTTCGCCTGTGGTGAGGGTAAGCTTGGCGGGGCGGGCGAGCAGAGAAGTGAAAGCGTTGGCGAGGTCAGGAGTTGAGGTGAAGACGTCACGGCGACCGAGGATGTAGAGACCTAGACGAGCGCGGGAGAGTGCGACGGTCAAGCGGCGGATGTCACGAAGGTAGCCCGGTCGTGATGTTCGTGTGAGCGAGAGGATGATATCTGTGTCTCTACGTTAGTGTCTTGTCACGAAGTAAGTGACAGAAATGTATTGCTTACAGTCATTTTGCTCGCCTTGGTACTTGTCGACCGTGCTGACCTTGCTGGGAAGACCAAACATACGGTTGTTCTGACAACGATGCTTGAGTACATCTCTGACCAAAGCGCGTTGACCAGCGTACGTAGTCAGGATACTGATCTTCTCTGCAGGGTAACCGAGTAGTCGCATGTACATGTAGATAGCAACGGCATACTCAGCCTCTCCCAAGTTCTGGATGAAATGCGGTAACGGTTCAGTCTCGCCTTTGCCCTTGTAGTCAGGAACATCAATAAACTGGTAGTCGAAGGCAAAGCCAGCGTTCGCTTGTAGGAATTGTGGTGCCGATGTGACGAGTGGTAAGTTGCCCAAGGTGGGGTATCGCCATTTGTACAGTTCGGCAAGAGATGGCCTTGCACGACCTTGCTGATCCAGCGTGATCGTTGGTACTCCCAGTCTTACCAATCTCAAGAACAAACTCTGCTCCAAGTTTGCATACTGACGGAATGCCAAGTTCTGAACGATAGGGCTGTTTTGGAGGTGATCACCAACAAGCACGACGCGTTGCAACTTCATATCGCCATCACGAGGCTTCTGCAACGCAAGAGGAATGAAGCTTTCGATCTCGGTAACTTGTGCTGCTTCTTCCATGATGATGTTGTCGTAGCGGAAGCCTAGATCTGCGATTTCTTGACGGCGCATGGCGGCGTGGGTAGATGTCATGGCGATGATGCGTGCTTCTTTGATGAGGAGATAGTTTGCCTTGTCACGGGCTGTGCGTAAAATTTCGAAGGGGCGGGTGTCGGCAAGAGATGCGAAGATGTGGTCGAGGTGGTTGTTGCAGCCCGAGGCAACATCGATCAATTCCTCGCGAGAGGCAGTTGCAGGGAAGAGTGGTTGCGGGGCATTGGCGAAGTAGGCATGGAAGGGGAAGGAATCGATGATCTGTTGAGGTTCCGCACCTGCATTTACAGCATCCCAATACTTTGTCCAGGCAGGCTTGACGTATACTTGGTTGAAGTAATCGGCAGTCTCGCAACTGCTGCCATGAGCACCAGGAGCGCCAATACTAGCAGCCAATCGAGCGACCTCGTACAGATGTACAGCAGCGTTCTCCATGAAGGACTCGACACGACCATGCTTACTATAACTTGCCTCAGTCTCCAGTTCTTCTTCACCGTGTCCGAGTCTGAGAAGATGGCGCTCATCAATGTCTAAAGCTGTGATCTTCTGGAAGAGCTGATTGAGTGCTTGATTGCTGTGTGCAACAAGTAATGTACGTTGTTCGGGGAAGTTGTGGTAGATGTTGTTGATGATTTGTGTTGCGACATCGGTCTTGCCAGTTCCAGGAGGACCAACAATCACAGTCAGACCAGGTTGGGTTCCTGATGTGATTGCCTCGATCTGTGTTGGTGTGAATCGCACACCGTTTATTTTGGGAGCATCTACAGGGTATGGACCAGGGTTGGCAGGCTTGTATGTTCCGACCTTGACCGTTTCCACAGCAGGACCTTGCGCAGCTTCAACTGGCTCACGCTTGCGTCTCTTGCTAGGTCTAGCCTCTGGAGGTGGTGCTGCTATGGTCTCGAGCACATATGGCGGAGGGAAGCTCGAGTTCAACTTCGCATCTGGCTCCACGGTCTTGCCAGGCAAAGACTCAACCAAGTGCTGCCAGTCAAGGAACGTATCCCGATAGTCAATCGAGTTCAGTCTGTTTGGCAAGCGCTGGTAAGTCGCAGCAGCAGGGTCACTGTAACCGAGGAACACCTCTTGCAACCATTGAGGGGCCGGCACATCAGACAATGCCAAATGCTTGATGGAATCCAAGATGAACTTGAAGTTGTTCTCGCGACCTTGACGTCGCACAAGAAGGTTGATGCTCTCAAGAACATCTGGGTTACCCTTGTCTGTGCGTTCTTTATCTTGTTGATAGGCGATAGGGTCAAGTCTGAGCAAAAGTCTTCGTTGGCGTCCGCCTCTCGAAGATGCGCCATTAGTCTGAGCTTGAGACTGATCACGGAGCTTGCGACCGTTCTCATCAAGCACGTCGATCACTTCCGCAGAACGTACGTGTTTGACACCATGTCTGTCTGCTACATCTGCTGCTTCAGACCCTCCGTTACTGAACACTGATGTCGTGTCTCCCACTTGGACAGATACCAAGAACACAACGTCACCTGATCGTAATGTCTCCCACTCCCTGCGGATGTTGGGACCTAAGCGACCTACATCAAGAGTCACCTCGACCTCTACCTTTGAAGGATGAAGCTCTGAGACTTTAGCAGGTGCGACATCAATGAGAGCAGGTTTCGTGATGGGAATAGCCATTTTGGAGAAGCCGTCGAACTTTGTAGTAGGCCCGGCCTTTCTTGGTTGTAACCTTTTGACGGTATCCTCAATGTCTTTACGGATCTGATAAAAGGCTTCCGCTCTGTACAACACAAAGGACCTCCACAGGAAGTCACCCATGGTCAGATATTGGAGATTCAACTTTGGGATAGCCAGAGGTCTAGATCCATTGTAGCTCTCAGTGCGAATAAAGGCAGAATCGTAAATGGTGCTCTCGGTGGGCACAACAGCCATATTTTGCATGGTCTGTTGATACATAGGCACGCTTTCGTGAGCTGAAAGAAGAATTTCCATGTAGAAAGTACGATCGCGCGTGACGAGAGTTGAGCTAGGATAGTCGGTCCGGAAGCCGAGCAGGTGGCATAGTTCAACAACCTCATCATCAGACAAAGAAGTAAGATGACTCTGAAGATCCTCTCTGGTGGCTAACGAGGCAAAGTTGGCCAGGACCAGAATCTTCAGCTTATCCTGGAAATGCTTGAAGGAGACTCTCTGCAACTTGGTCAAAGCGGCATGGTGTTGTTGATCGAATTCCAGCGAAGTGTACTGACGACCACTGTGGTCTTCGATGGGGAAGCTGGTGTAGTGTTGGAGAAGGTTGTAGAGATCGCGCAAGAGAGCATTGTCCTCGTCAGCGTACATGGGCGACAGCTTGATGACGGACAGAGTGTTGAGATCCTGTAAGAGGGTGTTGACGAAACGTCTGGTTGGCAGCTGGCTCTGCAGATCAGACAGCAATTCGACAAAGCGTTCGCAATACAGGACGTTATCCGAGCGAGATTTGGAAGTCGTGTCATACAGACGATCGAAGAAGTCGAGTGTCAACGAGTACAGCCATGACCTCTCGAAGCGTAATCGGGCTTGTGTAGGGGCGTCTGATCCATCGTATCTCTTGTTGGCGGCTCTCCAAGCCTTCTGAAGTTGTACGGCCTTTTCCAACTGAGCGTCTCTTGCTTGTTCGCTGTGTAGGTTGTGCCAGATGGCGATGTTGACCAGAGGGGCGCATTCTTTTCTGACGATGCCGCTGTCCAGCGATTGGTATGCGATGATGATGAAGGTGAGAAGATGTGTTCGGAGAGTGGTTGCGATGGTAGTGTCGATGGTCATGGACAGTATGCGACGAAACAAGGACGAGAAGTTCTCCGAGTGTTGGTGGAAGCAGTCCCATACAGCAAGACCTTCGCGACGCTTGACATTGACCAACATGGCCAGCAGCAGGACGTGGTGATTCGAGGCATCGTCGGTGTATCCAGGCCAGAGGTACAAGTCCAACAGCTGCAGTTGTTCCAGCAACAGCAATGAGCCAAAGTCCTCCTGCTCCAACTGTGTCCACAGCTCTTTCTCGATCACATCGCGCTGGACCTTGGGCTGCTTGGTCTTATTAAGCCAATGCTTGCGCGCCAGCTGGGCATAGTAATTGTCGCCGGTCAAATCGTCAACGGTCGGGCGGCTGGTTCCTTGAGTGTCGGCCATGTTTTTTGCTATTATCTCATGCTGTGTCCAGATGCGACCCTTCCTAGACAACCTGGAGGACCAGAAAATGTGAGCTGTTGTAGTTTTTGAGCTGTCGCGTTTGTTGCGATGCACGTTGAAACTTCTTGAATCCGAGACCCCCAGAAACACGCCAAGTCTGTTGACGTCTGCGGAAGTGCCTCTCCATCACTCTTGCTGCTTCTCTCTTTCCACATCTCTTCAGCACTTCTCAATCATCATGAAAATATCATTCAGGTTCTCAAGGAGTCGTCATTAAGATTAGGATTTATCTGCTTTTTTCAAAACCATCAATGCCTTCAAAATCATCAGACCGACATGGCTCCTGCCTTTCCAGCCTCTTTCACCTCCAGTAGGCTTCGATCGAAAGTGCCTGGCAATCTGCCCATGCGACCCGCGGCTGTCTTGAGCACACCCTTAGAATATACGAGCGAGTGCTTGTACACTGCTTCCTCTTCGCTCTTTTCCTTTTCCGAGAAGCTTCCCTGCACCCTGTGCTGAATTGCTCCTGCCAACATCGGCTTCGTATGCGCATACACTGTCTCCCAGTTCTTGGCTCGCACCTGGTATGTCTCGTGGAAGATACCCAGGTGAGGATACTCAGCTGCGTGCTTGGCCCACCATACCAATGACTTGCGATGAAGCGGTCCTGTTGCGTATGCCTGGATATGTTCGGCCGTCTTGAAGTACATGATCGTCATTGTTTCGTTGTTCGTAGCTGACTCGGCGCCAACGAGACTCCTTGATCCAAGGAAACCGTGCTCTTCTTTGTTTGCTGGTTTATTGGTAAGTCTCTGCTCATGAACCCGACATAGATATGCTCACCTTCAATCTCCTTGACCATGGTTGCGAACTGGGAGCCCAACTCTTTGTAGCCAGGTGCGAAAAGTCCAAAGGGGCTATGAGAGGGGTCAACACCATATAGCTCAGGCAAAAACATCCTTTACATACTGGTTGACCTTGGAACCGATCAAGAAAACACACACATCCGACTCTGCTGGAGACTCTACACCGTTTGTCGCTTCTCCAGGAAACTGGGCAGAGTAGTGGTCCAGAATCACGCCGTCCAGGTAATGATTACGCTTGAGGCCGGTGGTGATGGCATATGCGTCTGCGATCCGATACAGCAACAAACAAACAGCTGGTAAGAAGGCTGTTCGTCCGAGTAATGAGTATGCGGCTGATTGAATCAGAGCACCAATAGCCAGCCATGTCGATACGGAAAAGTTATCTCTGACCATCTGTTTTTCTCGTCAGTCACAAACAGTGATGTTTGATATCTTGGAGACTTACGAGAAGCAAGTTGCCCCGGTTCTCTGACTTTGGGGAAGACATGCTTGTTGCTACGTGAATGCTCTCTGGCTAGATATCCTGGACCTTTTGGAAGCAGCAGATTGAATATGTTCTTATTCAGTAGTAGTGTGAATGCTCAATAATATTTTTCTAGGACCTGACCTGAACTAATGGGTCGGTGTCACAGACTACTTATAGCATCCCCAACCTATCGATTTACGTGCCGCAGCCCCATAAAGGATCCAGTCGTTTTTTTTCCTTCTCTGTCTTCGTGTCACAATCATTTCCTCGTTTCAGCCTTGCGTTGGAGCTTCCCAGTCTGCGGAGCCTTTTGGTGGCGCACGAGTCGTCGGCAGCGGACGAATGTGGAGTGGAAGGATGTCGCCGGGCTGGCCGTCGGGGCGTTTCCCTTTCCGTCGTCCTTTTGTTTTTGGCACGCATTTTGTGTCAGCAGAACACTTTGCGATCTTTACATGGATCGCAGAGAGGCCGAGAAGGATTCAAGTGTACATTGTACATATCTTACAGTGAACCACGCGTCACGCTCTTCGAATGTTTGCCTCGTAGATTCACACACGTCGGCGGTATCAACAGAGCCGTGCCCGCTGGTGGGTTTCGTGGTCGTTCAACCAATCCTTCGGGCCATGAACCAGACACGGCGAGACTCTCTCGCTTGCCCCTTTGGTGGTTTCGGGGCCTAGAAAGTCAGTCCCACATCGATTAATTTTGAAGTCGGTAAGTAGAATGGGTCTAGTGCGTATAACTTGCGAAATCGTACACAACGGATATCCACAGACGCACTGAACCTCGCACTTCTATCCAAATCAGGCAATGGTGGCTCGCTTCGCTTCAAGTTGCCCGATGGTTCCCCCCCATGAGTAGTTCCCACGAAGCTGAACAAAGGGATCGAATCTTGACTCTTTCTCCTGACGATTTTGAGTTGGCAAGCCGGTGGCTGGTCCGATGAGACAAATCGGTGACTTGTTCCGGCAATGGTTCGATCACCTTGCGCGGCACACGTTCGCCGGAGATGTCAGCATGCACTGTGTTGGTGGTCGAAAGTCGATACATATCAGCTCTTCCTTCCCGCGGTTGCTGTATTGATTGATTACTGATACGCATGTCTTCGGGGCAAGTACATGGAGACTTGTTCTCTTTATCGAGATCTGGTCAGGTGGTTGTGGAAATGCATGTCACTCTTGATTCCTCATGTGCAGATGTCTACCACATATACAGCTATGGATATGTACAACTGTTGAAGCAACAACTTGAGTATTGAGAGCTCTCAGCTCGTCAGATCTCTTTAGCCACAGTTTCCATCTAGACATATTTGTGCCTTACTCGGCTTGATTATCATTCTGAGGTACAGTAGTGAGAAGGTAGGAATAGGTTTGGTGGAATGAGTACTGTTCAGTCTTGTCAAAGCTACTAGCTATCTTACATTACGACCCAATGTCCTCATCTCACTAAAGCTTCTTGGTAAGTCCATCGCGCCAGTGTTCGTAACCTTCAGTCATCTCCGGAGTAATTCTGCGTACTGCAGTCGACAGCGCAACGTCAAAGTCGTCCTTTGAGACCTTCATCTGTTCTTCGATGTCTGAGGCATTGTCGTTCGAAGTAACAATCGCAACTCTTCTACGCATGGCAGCACGACAGGCATTCAAGCAAATCTCCACAATTTCAGCTCCTGAGAATCCATCTGTGCGGATAGACAGATCGTCGATATCCACGTCATCGGCTAGTGGTACATTGTTGGTGCGAATGCGCAAGATCTCCTTACGGGCGGACTGCGATGGTGGTGAGATGTAGATAAGACTGTCGAAACGACCAGGGCGTAGTAGAGCAGGGTCTAGCACTTCAGGTTTGTTGGTAGCAGCTAAGACGAGGACACCCTTGAGACTCTCGATACCATCCATCTCGTTGAGCAGGGTAGTAAGCACATTCAAGCCTTTGGTACCGGATGAGTCACGCTCTGAACCAATGGAGTCAATCTCATCGAAGAAGATGATGCTTGGAGCAGCGGCGCGAGCCTTACGGAACACTTCGCGGACCGAACGTTCAGACTCTCCGACGTACATGGAAGTGAGTTCAGCGCCCTTGACAGCGATGAAATTAAGTCCAGACTCAGTTGCGACAGCTTTGGCTGTCAGAGTCTTGGAACATCCAGGAGGTCCGTAGAACAGAATACCCTTCTGGGGAGTCAAGCTCAAAGCCTGCATGTGCTGTTCAAACTTGAGAGGCCATTCCACGACCTCATTCAATGTCTTCTTAACATCACCTGAACCTCCAATGTCCGACCACAATACCTTGGGTGTTTCAAGGAAAATCTCACGCATGGCTGTCGGACGAACTTCCAACAAAGCTTTCTCGTAATCAGCAAGTGTTACTTGAAGATCACCGTCATCCGTATCATCGGTATCAGAAGTGCGAGGTCTGTCGATGATACTGCAATTTTGCATGCCATTAACCAACGTTCGTTGCGAGTCATCATCATCGCCAGTGCGCTGGATGGGAAGCCAGTTCGTGGTCGTCTCCTGATATCTGTCAAGAGCATGCTCGAGGGCATTGTTGAAGAGGGCTTCGAGATCCTGTCCGACAAAACCATGCGTGCGCTCCCCGATAGTCTCGGCAAGTTCAGCAGTACCAGTCTCTCCTTGCATGACCTTGAGGATTTGAATCCTTGCTCTCATATCAGGAATGGGTATCTCAATCTCGTAACGAAGGCGTCCAGGTGTACGCAAAGATTTGTCAATGTCGTTAGGGTTGTGTGCTGCAGCCACGACCAAGACGTGTGTGTTCCGCAATCTATCGAGTTCGGCGACCAAAGCGGGTGCGAGGTTGCTTGCATTGAAATCACGTTGTTGTGTACCAGCGATTGCTTCGAGGTTGTCCATGATAACCAAACTGGGTTGGTGAGCCACTGCTTCGGCGAAAAGATTGCGTACAGAAAGCTGATTCTTGCTAGACGTTCCAGCCAATGCACTCTGATCAATTCTGATGACCTTCTTCCAGGGTGCTTGTTCAGAGAGATGATTGAGTAGCAGTGTCTTGCCAGTTCCTTCAGGACCGTAGAGAAGGATGCCTCCATTGCGTTGGACCTGAGGTGGCAACCTCTTTCCTCTGATATCACCGATCAATCGTGACAGACGTTTGTTGAGGAGTTCGATTTGCTTGTTCAGACCACCAATTCCTTCAGGCGTCACTGACATCGAACGGGGCATGGGTGCCTCAGGTGTTACAGCAGATGCTTCATCTTGGAGGACGATCTGACTTCTGTCGTCGAACAGATACAAGGCTGACGTTTTGCTAGTCTCGCTCGATTCGATGTGCTCAATAAGGAAGCGCTTCCTCAGTCCTTTACGAGATGAGGCCTCGAAAGCCACCCCAGTAGTGATTGCCTCGACGTTACCCAGAGCCATACCACAACGCCATTTCCAGCTTCTGTCGTCCTTGGTAAGATCAATTTTTTCGCTATCAGAAACATCGATGACAACGACACGATCGGCATGGGCGATTTTTGCGTTGATTTTTTCAATGGTGATTTGACTACCAAGCTTGAAGCCAAATGCGTCGCGCATGGCCTCAGACAATTTGACAGGGTGAAGTTGAGGTTTTACGCTTGTGTCCATGGATCTCCAGGCAATGCCGACCGCGGATGAGCCATCGCCTGAATGTAGAGTACAAAGTTCGCCGAGTTTTAGTCCCAGAAGATCCAGGTCTTTTGCTGTGAGGTGCACTCGGAAGGCGCCATCCAGTGAAGTTGTAGGAGGCAATGGCCTCACAGTGAATAGAGTAGAATCCGCCATGGCGTCTACTTCTTAGGCACTGCTGTTGCTTTGCGGTTTGCGAGGACGAATTTTTTGTAAAGATTCAGGTGTATAGAAGTCTTGGCTTAGTCAGCCCAGGTAGTTGGCCGAGTCAAGAGCAATGCAGCAATTATCTCTCTACAGCATTTCATCACACGTGTAGTTGTTGAAGTACACAAATGTCTTCACTTCAGAAGTTCGGCCGGGCAGAGCTAGTGGATAAAAGCTCTCAATGAGCATGACGGTATTTCCGGACAGCATTGTGCAGTTTTATAGTCTACTCATCGCTCTATGCATTCGTGGGAGATGATGAGAATCAAGTTATTCAGAGGACGATCATGTTTCCGTACCAAGAATTATGTTCGCATCAAAACCAGCTATCATTTGTTGGCAACTTGTTCATAGAAAAGTTGATGCTGGAATGCTTAACTGAACCGCTGCTGAGTAAGCAAAAATTGCGGGCAAGACGGAGGTGGACATTTCACATGCAAGCGACACATCAAGAAGCTCGAGGCCAATTCAGCAAAAGTTTGAGGGTGCGACAATTGATGTCGGCAGCGCAACCAGTCTATCTGCGAGCGTCATGCCTGAGATGGCTCCCTCGTGAAAGCAGACATGTTTCCGAGTCGACGAATACACGGCTGCCCTTTCTACGACCTGGATACCATGGGAGATGCATTACCCTCAATCCAAGAGGATCAAGAAGCGCCAGTTCCAGAGCCTCGGACAGATCGAGGGACTCTGCTCAGGATGGAAGGGGAAAACAATCAAGGAGACCTTCTCTAATGGAAGAGCTGTTTCCAGAAGAAGCTCAACCCAAAACCCAAACCTCGACTCGTCCAAAAGAACGCGATATTCCACGACTAGACGTCCGCGCTTCCCTGCCCAAACCGAAGACTCCGCGACCAGAGCAGCGCGAGCCCAGAAAAGCGAACAACGACAACTGGTGGAATCGCACGCCTGAATCCGCTGCACCGGAGCCGACCCCAGCGTCAGACAGAAGAAGGCGCCAGCGTGTTGAAGGTGTACTTATGCTACGAAATGCAAGCAAGACTCTGGTCGAGGATGACTTCACAAGATTGATCCCACAAGGATTGCATATCGAAGGCTGGACGCTGGACCAAGCCGATATTGTCAAGGTCGTGCCAGGACGCAATACAAGTACTTTGGAGCGCGCAAACTTCTATTTCATTCTCTTCAGCTCACGCGCTGCCATGAATGCATACCGCACTCATGTCATATCCTTACACTCCCTCGCCTCAAGGCATGTCCAGTCCAGTCTAACATCGCCTATACCTCCGCCACCAGGATACCACCTCAATGGTCAAGACATTGATTCTCTGTTGCAAACTTACACCCTTCTTCCTCCATCCCGTGTTCTGCATCTCTTGCCTCTGCCTATGCAACTTTCACCTTCGATCGTCGACATCATTCACAATTTAGGTTATCCGGATATCGTCAAGGGCCCTCTCAGAGAACCATACATTGTCACGATTCGCCTCGAAGGTCCTCAGCTACCTATCACCATGGTCAAAGGTGTGCTAGGGAAGGTGGAACGAGAACGAAGAATACCATGGAACCGCGAGTTTGGTGATCTTGCATACCGAACCTGGGACCCAAAACCGAAGAATGTTTCGCCGTTCAGCGCAAATAATCGCCTGGATAAAGGTGGAACTAAGATCAGGAACCACTGGTTGGAAGAGATTGAAGAACTTGCTGAGATGGATAACCCAATGGAAGAGGAGGACAACTTCGACAGACCGGCGGGTGGTCGTGAGAGACGCAAGGCCAGACAGTCATATCTGTTCGGTTTCGATAGCGAGGATGCAGCCCTTACTTTTGTACAGTACTGGCATCGAAGACCGCTCGATATGAGTGGCATGAACTTCGATAGCGACGACATAGCGCCCGTAGTGGATGCGGAGCTGTTGTGGTAATATAGTCGAGCTGTCGTAAAGCATCTATTCGTCCATCTGCCATGCATACTGCAAGTCCTTGATGTTTTGCTGTTGGTTGCGTGCCTCGAACCATCTCTTTTCAAAGCCAATGCTACGATCCACGCCATCCCATCGATATCCAGGTCTGATTCCATAGCGGTTGGGCTCAAAGGCACCTGTATATGTTTTCTTTCTCCCCTTGGTGCCCTTGGATCCTTTTGTCGTGCCTTTGCTCAGGAAAGCCAATGCTGGGTCATTCCACCGCTCTTGCTCTTTCTGCTCGTCATTCAGCTCGCGGTCGTCTGCATAACGACTGAGCGACATTGTCTTTGCCTTCTCCAACTCTCGCATGCGTGCCTCCTTCTCCCTCTTTTGTACATCACCGCGTCGATTCTCGGCCTCCTCGGCCTTTTTTCTCTCTTCCTCGTCGGCCTGACGTCGCAGCTCGGCGCGTTTCATGGCGACGTTGATGATGCGACCTGACGCATCACGGTATATGGTCTCTTGTGCTTTGCCAGTAGGATCCAAGCCCATCTCCTGCATCGCCTTCTTCTCCTCACGCTCCTTTCTCTTCAAGGCTTTTGTAACCTGTTCCGCCGTCTGCAGACCCGCCATTGCGCCTGACGCCATCGTGGGTCCCGAGTAGTCCATATCCTCATCTTCCCCTACTACAGCAGGCGCATCTTCGTCTTCAGCGTTGCGCGCTTGTGTCTCAGCAGCTGCATCGGCCAGGATAGCATCTGCTGCAGCTTGTTCATTGTTTGAGGGAGCGGCTTTGCCGAAAGTCTTCCAAGTTGTAGTTCGTTTGCTGATGTTTGCGCCTCCCGGTACGATCATAGGAATATCATCGTCGTCGTCGCCATTTCGTGATTTGCTTAAGCCGCTAACATGGTCGTCGGCGATGATCAAGCCTGCGTCTTCGGCGTTCTTTCTCTTGCGCTTTTTGCCTTTGGATGATTTATCGGCGGACAGATAGTTCTGGGCTAAGTAGTCGGCAAGACCCATGTTGTTGATGTGAGTTGAAAAGACGATGTTTGTGTTGCTCTTGGTCAGTCAGTCAAAAGATGACGGTCACTCTCGAAACTTGGCGTTGCATATGCGCGGGGATCGTTCCATAACATTATTCTTGTGCTTCACAGCTTAACATGTAAATGCAAGTACATGCCACGATGGCTCGATCTGAAGAGGCTGCTGCTTGGACTTATGCTGTCTACAATGCAGTAAGAGAAATTCCGTATGGAAAGGTCACATCTTATGGCCACATCGCTCGCCTACTCGGAAAGCGTAAGTAAAGCTGCTCTGCTTGCTATCTATAAATCATAGCCTATCTTACTGATACTCTGCATAGCTGAATGTCCGAGGTCAGCACCAGGGTTCCCTGATATTGTTGCGGACAGGCTAACTTCAGCTAGACAAGTGGGTGTGTCCTTGAAAGCGCTTCTCTCTGCTACAGCACAGCCAGATGCTCACTACAACAACTCGAATGTGCCATGGCAAAGAGTCATCAACTCCAAAGGTGCCATCAGTCCAAGGTTATTGACATTCCTAGCTCCGGATGCATAGAGAGCAACATCTGACAATGTCCAGAGGCGCGAATGGAGCTCGTCAGCAAGCAACTGCCATCGAAGCTGAAGGAGTACAAGTGACCCGAGGATCTCTCGGAGAGTACTTGATCGACTTTGCAACCTACGGCTGGTTCCCAGACAGACTTCCCAGCGACTTCAGCGAGGATGATGAAGACAACGAAGACGACGAAGAATGATCAACCCATGTGCTATGCACGCCGTGCACAACAAGCACAAAGCACAGCGCCAGCCATAAATAGAAGCCGAGCTCAACGCCGAGACATGACGTGCGCTTTGTTGCCTGGATGACCACAACAACACTCTCATCAAACAAGGTGCCCGTTTCCGGCCGCCGCCGCCAACTTGTTCCACAACCAGTCACAACCCCCCGTGGGCCGTGGACTTGGTCTGCTTGAGCCTTGCCGCGACTGGAAACATGACGCTCGAGAATGCGTAGAGGCACGCATGACCAACATACGAACGTGGCTTCCCTTATCGTCCACTCCCCGCAGTCAGCCAGCAGCCTGTCTGAAGCGGGCGTCGGTGAACTGAAGCTGTCTCAACTCGTAGGCATCAAAGCAATGCGGACCTGTTCTTTGTTCTGTCTAGACACCATTTGAAGTGACTCACTCGCCGTGTCTCTATCTGCATTCATCGCGTCTTAGCTGTATTAAACTCTGTACTGACGCCGTTACAAGACGACGCCGCAGCCCTTATCTCATCATCGGATTCCACTCGGGTATTCCTCAACTCCACATTACCCCAGTGAGTCAGGAGCGATCGGGGAGCATCTGACTGCGTCCCTCCTTCTTGTTGTTTGGCCCCATTTGACTTCCTTTGTTTGAAACATCTCGTCATTGACACCTGTTTCCTACACTTGCACCTACAACCTCACTGCTGCTTCATCCCTTCACCTCATTCCACTTCTCAGCTTCTTTGTTTACCATCATCACGCCGATCAGCTACCCGCCTCAACGAGTTCTCTCCACTTCATACCGGTACACGCCGTCATCAGCCATGTCTTCTGAGCAGGCATTTGAATCCGACCTCCGCAGCGCTGCTCAGGACTACAAGCGCGATGCAGAACAGAAGGCCAAATGGGGCATGGGCACTGCCTTCACGAAGGGCCGAGGCGACAACCCCAAGCCTGTGAAGAGATCAAAGACGTATGTGCCCTTGCCATCGTGTCTCCTTTCAACGGGATGATTAGGACAAAGATACTAACGCGTAAGATACAGCCAGTCCTACCGTCACGCTGAGAAGAGCGGTCTCTTCTGCGCTGTCTACGTTCCCGGCAAAGCGAAGATCGCTCGCAAGCAAGAGATGCTGGCCGACGCCGATGAATACGCTGGCAACTCCGAAGACAGCAGCGGTACCTCTGGTGACGAAGCCACAACTCCATCCGAGATCCTCTACGGCTTTGACAACCTCCGCGTCCCTTCTCATGGAAGCCAGATCCTCAATACCGCCCTCGCAAAGGCCATGGAGCAGTATGAAGACAAGGAGACCGACAAGCTTGTGCGCAACGAGTACGAGATCCTTGACGCCGATGAAGAGGAGGCTCACAACCTTGGCCATGTCTCTGTCAAGCCTAAGCTCTTGGATGCCGAGGACGCAGAGTACGAGTTCGTCTGAAGCCAGCGCTGCTGGTCTGCACTCTGATTCTCAACACTCCTTAACATTTGGCCTCTTCCGGCTTTCTTTGTTTCTTCTTCATGGCGCACAGCACTGGGGCATTACATGACACAAACACATTTTATTGATATGAACGAAGGATATGTGATGCATGGCGTGGGTTTGACACTGGGGTTTCTTCCACACGGCGCTTTTCATGAGATTGGTCTGGCACTTGCTGCATACCTTATCAAGGACTTGACGAGCGACTTTTTCTCTTTCTTTTTTACTGCTACTTTACTTCTTTAACCCCCTTTTTATTGCCCACACTTATACTGTGTGGATGACCAGGCAGCTATAATCATAACTGCATACTTTTTCTCTTTCTAGCATCTGATTCTCGTGTGTTTGGTGCCAATAGCATCGTGAACACTCTTGCAGCAATTTCGATGCCGTGTATGTTTTCAAATCCTACTTTGTCAACTTGTTATGCGGCTTGCAAGCTATCTTTTCATTCTGGAATGAATTAGCAGCCCAACTGAACGGAAAAGAGGTTGACGCTAGTCTACGCGTAACAGTCATGTCGTTCATTGGAAGAACATTTTGCGAACCGACCGAGTAGGTAGCTGCTTACCCAGGGTCATTGCTACTGTACATGAACAAGCAGACCTCGAGATGTTTAGGCAGTTCCTACCAGAACAATACAGTGAAAGGGTCGGGTGTCTAGCTGTAGCTCAAGACAAACAGCGTCAAGACAAGACCAAACGATTAGGGCAACGGATGAGAACCGGTATATTCATTGATTGTGCTACACTGAAGCCCATTCTTCTTTCGTTCTTCCTATCTGGCAGCAAAGACAGCCAATCTGCATTCGAGCGCCTTAAAGCTGCTACAATATCCCTCCATCCCAATTTTTTGATGAATAACGCCATCATATGAACCCCTTTTCCGACCCGATTATATTGCCTTTCAAGGCAGGTACGCTCCACTAGCCATGACCAGATTCATCTGTGTGAATCTGACCTTGTAGACTGGGCTCTTCTTGGTAGGGAAAGCGCTGATCTGGTCAGGCGAGACAATGACATCCTTGGCCTTTTTGTTCTTGTTGGTGGTTGCGCCTCCAGCTCCAGCACCTCCGTCTTTACCATTCAAGCCACCATCAGCAAGTGCTTTTGCGTCACTTCCATTCGAGACGGTAGGTGGTTGGACGTCCCAAACTCTGACTGTGCAGTCTGCGCCGCCGGAAACGAGGACTGTGCTCTCAATGCTCCAGTCCAAGGTCCAGATGCCACCGCGGCCGTGTCCCTTCATGCGCTTGACTAGACGACCAGTTGCCAGATCCCAGAGTAGGATTTCTCCACGGTCATCGGCACTTGCAACGAGTTTACCGTTAGGTGCGCAGGCAATGCTGGTTACATTGCCAGTGTGGCCCGTGAACAGACGTACGGCACTGCCACGTTGCACATCCCACATGCGGATGCTGCGGTCTGGACTGCCTGCAGCTGTGAACACATAGGCTGAGTTGGGGTGCCATGAGATGGCTTCGACATCACTGTCATGGCCAACAAACAATCGTAGGGGAGCAATCTGTGCTGTGCTCCACATACGTGCTGTTCGGTCGGCACCACTTGAGACGAAGTAATGGCCGAAAGGCGAGAACTTCACATCCCAAACAGGAGAGGTATGAGAGCGGTAGACCACCAAGTTGGTGAAGGTGTCAAGCGACCACAGGCGGATGGTGCTGTCGGCGGAGCATGAAAGAAGATAGCGAGGATGAGAAGGAGTTGTTTGAGAGTCGTTGTTGCCAGTTGCGGGGAGAGCGATGGATGGAGAGAAGGAGAGACCATAGACAGGGCCAGAGTGTCCAATCAAGCGTCGTGATGAAGAGGGTTGTTGTGTGGGTGGGTCAAGAGGAGAGACGAGAGGCTTGTTATCAAGCGACCAGACTCGGATGTAGGATTCTGCCGTTCCGACAGCTGCAAGCTTCTCATCGCCAGAGAACTCGATGCAATTGATGCTGGTGTGGTCTGTTAGCGCGTTGATCGGCAGAGACGCATTGAGAAACATACCTGTCGAAGGTGTTGTGGTAGGTAAACATTGTCACACTAACACCTGGGCCAACACCATCTGTTCTGCTCTCAATCTTGAATCTGTCGCGATTTTCCTTGATCCTTTGCACTTCCATGGCAACGTCACGAGCGAGAGAAGGTGGGAAAGGGATCTGGTCGCGTGAAGGTGCGTCGTCGTTCGGCTCCTGCTTGATGCGCTGCTCGAACTCTTCGACGAGCGTGTTACGGCCAGGTGGAGGTGGATGTAGCGAATCATGCTCTTGTAGCTCTGCCTTTACGTCTTCCATCAAGTCTGCCTCCATGGGCATTGGTGCGAGCGCGAGTTTTGCCAAGACTGGCGGCGCATTACGATCTGTGTTTGCCGAACCAGGATTGTGTCCAGGAATGCCCTCGTCTTCAGCAGGCACATCTGAGATACCTCTCTGTTTCGCGAGGATTCTTGCAAGACTGCGCTCTGCTCCCGAAGCCACTCGATCTACGTGCTTCAATTCGATGTGATTTGTGATTAGATTAAGGATGACCGAGCCTCCCTCGGTGTCGTGAGCTTCTAGGAACTGCAACAAGGCCGAGTATGCCAGATCGGTGATTGTGAGTCTGTAGTGGTTTTCGCGATAGAGCTTGGCGATGTGGTTATTCTGAACATGCTCTGGCAAACTGATGGCTTGTAGAGCGCGAATATCGTCCTGGTGTTCCTTTTCGAATTGTTCTCGATAAGTTTTGAAGAAATTGGCGCATTGACGAGGATAGTAGTTTGCGGCCAGAGCGAGGAAAGAATGTACAAAGATGGGCCACAGTAATCGACCGAGCTCGTCCTTGTAGATATCTAGGGACTTTTCGACCCATCGCAGTAAGAGTTCGTAGGCCTTTTCGTACATTTCTCCACCAGCATCCTCGGCACGGCGGATGATAGGTCGACCTTCAGCGTCTGCATGTGCGCTCTCTCTTCGCAACATTGCTTCCGTCCGGTTGTAGCCTTTCTTGGCTAGATACTCGAGTACCTGAGGACCATTAACCTTGTACTTCCCCATGATGTGTGGTGTAGGATGGGTGATCAGGATGAAGACGTGGAAGCAGTATACGGATATATATCCGGGGTAGGTTCAATGAGTGATAACAGAAGAAGTTAAGTGTACTAGTGTGTTGAACTTAAAGAGCAAGCAAGTATATGTGAAGATAGTGCGAGCGCGTTGGTTTGGTTGTTTGATATATGCGAGCGAGCGATGAAAGAGGAAGGGAAACCACGACCAACTCGCAGCTTCTCGGCGCAACTGAACGAAAACGAAAGTCGAGAAGATAGTGAAAAGAAACAAAGTACTCACAATTTGATTTAAGTTCTGCTGTGATTGGGGTTGTGCAGGTTGTTGTGGAGGATGTCCTGGAGTAGGAGGAACATTCTGAGGTCCTACACTGGCCGTCCTCTGCGGCTGAGGCGGTGGTCCCGACATATCGGGCTATGATACAAGTGAAATGGAAGCGCCAAGTGAGGATGCGACAAACGCGACGGTGCTCGTACAGATGAGTCGTGAATAATGTCGATGAAAGTGAGAGGAAAGAGACGCGCCTTGGCAAGAGACGTGAAGTGTGGAGTGTTCTGGCCGTTCTCAGCCTCTCCATCTCGACATCTTTCCTTGCGACCATTCTCTCTATCGCGTCGCAACGAAGAAACTCGATGGGCTGAGAGACCAGTCACAAGCAGGCCAGCAAGCACGCTCAGTCTGTTATCACAATGTCGCAGTCACAACCGCCGCCGACCGTGACGCCCGCCGAGCGCATTCGCGAATTGTTAGCCATCAACGCCGACGTGCCCGCTCTATTGTCCAGCGCTGGAGGTGCAATCAATGCCTTGACCAATCGCCCTCCGACTGCTGCCTCGACCGATGGCGACGACATGGTAGACGTCCAAAGCGACAACTCTGCAGCCGCTCACAAGGAAGCTTTCACCAAACATACGACTGCCTACTTTACACACATCCAATCCATCATGGCTCGACTACGCCGTCAGGCATATGCTTTGGAGGAGGCAGGGATCATTGCTGCTGAGGCGCCGACGCTGAGCACCACAGGAGCAGCAACTGAGGCTTCAGGTCTGGCAAGAAGAGGACCGGCTGGACAAGCACAGAGACAACCTGCCGAGGATGGCGATCGCATAACCAATGGCAGTCTTGGAAACTTGGATGTCGGTCTGCTGAACTCAAGAGGCAACAGTGTTGGACTGGACAAGAAAGCCGAGCTCATCGCAGAGGCCAAGCAGATGATCGCTGAAATGCTGAAGGAGCACCAAAAAGATGCTTAAACAGCAGTAATGTGCAATACAAGGGCGCAAAGCATATCAAGGCGTCGGGGAAATCATTGAATCCATACAAAATCGTAATCAAAAGCCCATCTCGAAATTGTACCAAGTCTAGTTTGAACCACTTTAGCATCCAAAATAGCATGTGACAGTGAAGCGTCGGCGCGGTGCCGAGCCAACATGACGCGGGTGTTCAGCGCTGGGGAAATTTTTCTCAAAGACATCAACACGACCACAAAATAAAATGGCAACATACGACAGCGATTCTGATTTCGAGGACGACAACTTTACCGAGACTAACGTCCTTCTCGGCTATGCGACAAAGGATGTAGTAGACGACACAACCAGCCAGTTGGGCGGACATCCGGTATGCTGATCTTGTCCAGTATACCTGAAAACATGTATTGACGACAGTGCGCAGACATGGCTGGACGAAAAGACTGCACCGTCAGGCGACCTGGCCAAATGCAAGAACTGTAATAACCTCTTGACTCTGCTACTCCAACTGAACGGCGATCTGCCCGACCGCTTCCCTGGCCACGAACGACGATTATATCTATGGGCATGCAAGAGAAAGGCATGTAGAAGGAAGACTGGTAGCGTGAGAGCCTTCAGAGCAATTCGCGCCTCTGCCATCCCAGTCGAGTCCGAGAAACCCAAACAGTCTCAGCAAGAAGAGTCACCAAAGGAAACACCAGCTCCTGCCGCGCCAAAGACCAATTTGGGCGAATCTCTCTTCGGCGTCAAGCCTCCTACCTCTGCCTCCGCGTCTATCAACCCCTTCTCCACAGGCGCCGCATCATCACGTCCTGCAAATCCTTTCTCTTCAGCACCTGCTTCTTCGCCCGCAGCACCCTCACCAGCACCTACACAACCCGCTCCATCTCTCTCCGAGACCTTCGCCTCAAAAGCCCGCATTTCCACCCCCGAGCCCAGCTCCGAAGCACCCACAGGCCCCCGCGAGCCATGGCCCCAACAATCCTCTTTCCCTCCACCTTACCCCTCGTACTACCTCGACGCCGACTACGAAACCCTCGACGCCGAAAAGCCAGAAATCCCCGCCCAAGCACGCGTAGACATGGACATTGATGCCGGCGAAGGAAGCTCTGGCGGTGGCGCAGACATGGACGTCAAAGACGCCTTCGAGTCCAGCATGGACAAAGCCTTCCAACGCTTCGCCGACCGTCTATCTCAAAACCCCGAACAAATCTTGCGATACGAGTTTGCAGGCCAGCCTTTGCTGTACAGCAAAACCGATGCAGTGGGAAAACTACTAGCTCCCCATCAAGATTCTGCTGCTGCTGCTGCTGGAAATGCAAAGGTCAAGACTACTGCAGCTATCAAGTCGGGTATGCCAAAGTGCAATAACTGTGGTGCGGAGAGGTTGTTCGAATTGCAACTTACTCCTTATGCTATTGTTGAGCTTGAGGCTGAGGAGCTGGGTCTAGAGGGCATGGAGTGGGGAACCATCATCCTTGGAGTGTGCTCCAAGGATTGTGTGCAGCGTGGTCAGAAAGAAGGAGAAGTTGGCTACTTTGAGGAGTGGGTGGGAGTCCAATGGGAAGAGTTGAGCAGCAAGAAGTGAAAGAGATTGGATACCATGATAGATTTTCGAGTTCAGCAGACGTAATCGAATGTACAGCGTCAAAATGTTACAAGAAGTCGTTGACAGTCATTGTTCTTGTTTCTTCTAAATGTGTTTTGGAAGGGCATATAAACAGCTACTACGCTTTTTTCTATGCCTAGCTCATTTCTTCCTTTCTTTGCCACGAAATACAAAGAGTTGTTGTGGTAATGCGACTTTTGATCGTTGTAATCCCACCCTAAAGATCCCCCCTTTCAAGCTTTTCGCCCATTCACTAAGGCTCTTTTTCGTGTTGAAGAAAATCCGTAGAACGCCATGCTTTCGTATGTCAGGTCACCCAAGTACATCCCATTTCGTTTATGCGGGCTGCTCGTATGCTCTCTTGATCATTCTTGAGAACTCTGTAATCTCTTGTTAGTGTGCCATTCCAACACTACGGTCTGGTATATGAAAAGACTTACGGTCGAACTTGACATTCTCGCGCACAACGGTTCCTCTGGCCTCGTTCTCCTTGTTGAGGGGAATGCTGACAGTGTTGCCCTCAACACTCCAGCCGCAAACCTCCTTGACAAACTTGTCAAAGGCCTCGCCGTTCAAGTTGAGCCACGACTCGAGAACAGCACGGTCAACACTCTGCATGGTCTGACTGATGACAACAGCCTGGCGGATGCGCATCAACTCCTCGAAGCCCTGGACATCGGCGATCAAATCGGCGTAGAGGTCATCGCCGTCAAGTGTGGACCAGAACTGGTCGTACGAGGCGCCGATCAGCTGGCTGTGTAGGGTGTTGAGCTTTTGTACGGCCTCGGCGAGCGAGTTGGCGGCTGGGTTGGGGGCGAGAACGTGAGGAGGGAGGAGAGCAAGGCAGAGGCTGAAGTCGGGCGAGGGGAAGACGGTAAGCGATTTGACGAGGATGTTGGTGATGGTCTCATCGCGACCAAGGTGGGGGTTGAATTGGTAGCTGTTTGTTCAGGAGAGTCAGTTTTGAGGTCATGCAAGAAACGAGACGTATGCGCATCCGCAGAAGGAACGGTTGTGGATCAGATAGAGCTAATAATTTGGACATCAAGAGGCATGAGGTGATTCAAGCCCCGGTCGCCTGTCAGGTAATAGGAAACGTGTATGTCGTTCGTCATGCAACAAGACCAAGATCGACTAGAATCCAGCAGCGAGCAAAGAAAGAGAGGCGGCACTCACAGCTTGAGCAGGGCCAGGTTGGCGTAGCAGTCGTAGGTCTGGTTTTCGCATTGCGACACAACGTAGTCCTGGAAAACCGTCGTGGTCTCGGGGTTGTAGCGGTCGAGTCCGTTCAGGATGGCATCAATGTGCTCTGGCCTCTCGGGCGCGTAGTCGAAAGGAACACCCATGTTGTATATGATTCGAGTTGGTATATGTGAACTTGGCTGCGTTAAAGATTCTGTGCGTGCTGCCATGTCGACCCCAAAACTTCCGTATTTCTCGGTCTTGGCGGCCTGTTGTCCCTTCCTCACCACCACCAACTCTGCAAGGTTCTATATGGGTTGACAACATTCACGATGCTTTGCAAACGAATTGAGAGGCGCGATCTATGTAATTCAAATGCAATCGCTATAATGCCGTGTAGACTTGTCAAGACTCCCTGATACTCCAAAACCAGTGTACCATGCCGCAACACCAACCAAACATCCAGAGGTAGACACAGAAAATGACTTGCCATTGGCGGCTGTCATCAAACAAGATATATATTTTCATCAATCATCGTAGCGGCGTCTTGCCTTGTTTCCTTCTCATGCCATCCAGCTTCTTCATCAATGTCTCGTGCAACTTCTTGTTGCCTGACCACGCTTCCTGCATCTTGCGCATACGCACAGTAGCCATGATCATGTATGCCACTGACCTCAGACTAGGCTTCTGTTCGCTAGTCTTGGTCTTGGGTGTTACTCCCATTTCCTCGAGCAGCTTGAGATCTGCTTTGTTGCTGTGAATCAAGTTAGTATACTGCTTTTGCAACTCACATAGTCGTTGGGAATGAACTTACCATGCACCGTACATCTCCACCTGCATCAGGAACCAGCGCTTACTAAACACCAAATCCTTGCGGAATGCCTCTTCACGCTCACACTTGGCTCGCATATATTGAATCTGTTTGGCAAGTCCCTTGAGCTCGCTTGCGTGCGTCTTCTCCTTGGCCTCAATCAGACCACGAATCTCTCTTTGGTTGATTGTTCGTGTATCATCGACTTCACCACGGACATTCTTGAGCTTAGAGCGCAACTCATTCTCACGACTGAGAGATGACTGCAAGCGAGTGTCCCTCTCTTCAAGCTGCTTCTGCAGGTTCTCACACTCAATCTCCACATCCTGTAGCTGGGCGCGGAGATCTTGCTCGAGGAAGTGTGTATCGTCAGATGTCGTTCGGCTCTTCTTGATTCTGTCGCGAAGATCTCTTTCTTTCTGAGACAAGACTTCGATGCGCTCTTCCTTCTCAGAGAGTTGAACTTGCAAGTCTTCGACCTCGATCTTAGCATCGCGAAGTTGAACACGGAGTTCTGCCTCGCGTCTTGCGTGGCCAGAACTGCTGCCTTTACGCTCGCCGAGTTGCAGTTCTAGCTCTTGTAATTGAACCTTGGCCTCTCTCAACTCTTGGATTTGTGTGCGGAGCTCTCGTTCTTTGGTCATGTAACCCGAGATTCTGGTATCACGTTCCGAGACTTCTGACTGGAGCTGTTCCATTTCTGCCCGCATCTCGTCAAGATGGACCCTGGCCTCTGCCTCCTTCTTGGATAGAGCGGCGATCTTCTTGTCGCGTTCTGATATTTGCAGCTGCAAGTCTTCGGCTTCTATCTTGGCTTCCTTCAGTGACTCGTGTAGATCCATGCGTTCATCAGCCATCGTCTTGTCGGCTTGGGCAGATTCCAGATCGAACTCGAGAGACTGAATGCGGGTTTGAAGCTTGGAGATCTCGGTTTGTGAATCTCTTAGCTTCGATCGAAGCTCATTGCGCTCGCGCACAGGTGTGCCATTCTCCTTGGCTTGCCAGGCTGCATCGAGCTCGCGCTCAAGATCTTGTATCTGGTTCTTGAGGTTCTCTCGCTCCATGTCGGCGTTTCTCAACTTCAAGCGCAGTTCGTTACGTTCGCGTACTGGTGTACCATTCTGTTTAGATGCTACAAGATCCCTTTCCAGGAGTTGAATCTTTTGTTGCAGTGCTGATTTCTCGCGCTGCGCGTCTTCAACGTTCGATTCCAGCACGATGATCTCGTCTTCGAGCGCTTCCAAAGCCTCTTCATGGTCTTGCTTGAGCTGCTGCTTCTCGTGTTCGGCTTCTTGCTTGGCTTGACGAAGACGCGACTCGAAAGTTATCATCTCAGATTCCTTCTCTTGTAAGGCTCTGCGAAGCTTAGTCTGCAGATCCAACAGTTGATCTTCTTGCTGCTCGATGGTCTTTTGCTTCTCTTGCATATCTTCGTCCATATGGCCGGCGAAGGATGTATCTCTTTCTGCTGATTTGAGACGCTCTTGCAGCTGTTGAACCTTCTTGGTGTGGGCATCTAGCTCGGTTTCGGCAGACTGCAAATGCTTCTCAAGCTCATTTAGTTCGGCGTCCTTTTCGCTTGACAAAGCACGAAGAGCCTGCTGGAGGTTGCGAATCTGTTCTGCTTGTTGGCTAAGCATAGAATTCTTCTTTGTCGGTGTCTCCATGTTACCCATGCGATCTTTGAGAGCACGCATTTCCGTGTTTAACTGCAAAGCTTGCTGATTCTTCAGTTGTATGTCCCTTTCGAGCTGCTCGATATGCTCGGTCTTGAGTCTGATTTCGTTGCTTTCGTCTCCTTCTTGACCCCGAAGTCTCGATTGCAAGCTGCAGATCTCGCGATCCTTCGAAGCAATGATGTCTGACTTCTCATCTCTCTCGGCGCCTGCGCTGGCTTCAGTGGATCGCAAGCGTTCCTGGAGTTGTCGAATCTGGTCGGCTTGTTGTCTGGATTGCTGAGCTTGTGTGTTGTTACCGTTTTCGACAGACTTGAGACTTTGCTTGAGATCTGCAATCTCACGGTTGCGCTCTTCGACCAGGCGTGTAGCTTCACGAAGTTGCGACTCTCTTTCGTAGACAAGCTGATCCTTTTCTTGCAAACGAGCATCGGTCTGCATGGCTTCTGCGTCCCAACTGCCTCGTGCAGTTTGTAAGCGATCCTGCAAAGCCCTGATCTCTCCGTCCTTCTGCTCAAGTGAAAAGTCTTTCTCCTGTAGTTCGCTTTCCATCTCTCGCATCTCGCTTTTGTGAGCTGTTTCTGATGTCTGCAATCGCTTCTCCAGCGCACGCAGCTCGTTGTGCTTCTGATCGATGACTTGATCCTTTTCTCTGAGCTGATTTTCCAGTTCTTCCAGGCTACCTCGAAGCTTCTTCGTTGATCGGTCTGTGTTCTGAGCGCTTCTGATTTGTTGTCTCAGTTCCTCGATCTCCTCGCGGTGTTCGATAAGCTCGCGTTCTCGGGTTTCAAGATCGGCTTCGAGTGCTGCAACGTCTTCACGAAGGCCATTGAGCTCTTCATCATCGGTCTGAACTTCCTTGAGCTTCTGTTTTAGCGACTCGATTTCCTCGTTCTTCGAATCAACTTCCTCCTCTTTGGCGCATACTTCGGCCTCAAGGTCGGCAATGTTTTCGCGCAGACCATCAGCTTCGCCATCATCAGACTGTGCTTCCTTGAGTTTCTTTTGAAGTTTCTCAATCTGCTCGTCCTTTGTGTCCAGGTCAATCTCTTTCGCACGAATCTCGGCTTCGAGATCGGCGACATCATCTTGCAGGTCTTTGACCTTCTCGTTCGAAGAGTTTCCGGCGTTGTTGAGTCTGTGCTGTAGCTCGTTGATTTGCTCTTCTCGCTCATCTGCCAGATTCTGATTCTTCTCGGCTTGTTGACGCAAACGCTCCATCTCTTCCTTGACTATGTCGTCCGTGTGCCTTCTTTTGATCTTCTCGGCATAATCGCGAAGCTGTTGGCGATATTGCTCCAATTCTGCCTCGGCGCGCTCGATGGCTTTTCTCTGCTTCTTCAGCTCGTGGGAAAGTTGGGTGTTGTCGGTCTTCAACTCGGTGTTCTGTTTGATGACTTCTTGTTGATATTCGGTTCCAGTGCGCTTCAGGTTCTCGTCGAGGAAATGGATTTTGAGTTTCAGATTGAAGTTTTCTTTCGTCACGGCGTCGAGTTTCTGTAGAGTGAGGGTCAGCATCTATCACTTAACAGCGCGGGTAACTTGTAACACTCACGGCTTCTTGTTCGCGCAGCGTGAGGACGTTGCCCTGATCTACCAGACCACCATCTCTCTGGGGCAGGATAGGCATTGGTGTAGACATAATGCTGCTACTCGCAATGGCGGGTGGGACGGGTGTGCCTTCACCCTGAGAACTACCAGTGTGATCGTGATCCATGATACTGCTGTTGACAGGCAGTCCTGGTGTGTGAGACTCGACGTAGCCGGGCTTGAGGTAAGCAGGCGTGGCAGGAGCGCGACCACTCAAGACACTGTTGAGCAAGTCGTTGTGATTCTCCTTGTTCTCTCTTGAGCGGAAGCGGTTGTGTGCGGCACTCTTCAACAGAGGAGTGAATTCGTTCTTGGAGGGACCGTTCCTGGCATTGACTAGACTGTTTCGAGCGCGTGGAGTTTTGATAGACTGTGCAGCGCCCTGGCGGGACTTCATTTGGCGAACGAGGTCATTCTTGGGGTCCTTGGAGGGTGAGGGAAAGGGTTGCTCCATAGAAAAAGACAGAGCATCGGCATCGAAGCGTGTCAAGTCGGCCATGTCGGTGCGCGGAGTGTCGACAAAGTTGTAAGCCATGGTGGGCTAGTCGGCGCTTCGCTCGGACACGGATTGGCGAATGCGACTCGAACAAAATATTGTTGGAAAAATGCAGGGCGACAGAATGATTACAGCTATTGAAGACAGACGACGCGAAAGTGGAGATGGAGCTTTGTTTTCTAAACAACCCCTTTGGGAAAGGCTCCCGTCGGCTTCGGCTCGCCGACCATCATCGGGCATCCATGACATGTGACATGAATCTTCAGACTCTTCCAAGCCTTCTTGCCAGTCGCTGTCATCTCGATTGATACACGTCTCAATGTCAAGTAGACAATGGTGTAGATGGAATTCCCACCTTGCGCCTGCCAACACTCGTGGTCGACGCACACCTCTCACCAACAATCATGGCTTGCCTGTGTCTCCTGCTTTGCAACCAGCCAAGCAAAGGCCTGCTCGCGAACAACAGCCGCTTGAATCTTTGACGCCTTTCCGAAAAGCAGTAGCTGCCAACCCGTATGCAAATGCCCTGGCTACTCCTGTTCGCCAATGTAACTACACGGCCGCCAGACTGCCTTCGCATCATCTACTGCCATTTGCTACTGTTTTCCGTCGACATGAGAATGACAAACTTGTTCCATACCTCGCTCCTGTTGACAAGTCTCGACAGACTTCACGCGCCTACATTCTCAATTCTCGTCAACTCCTGAAAAGTCTTGACCAGAAGAAGAACTGGCAGCGCTTACTGGGCCATGACCTCAAGTTTGGTTTGAAGAACAGAAATGACTATCAGTGGCCTAGCCAGATGGACGACATCATCCTCTCTCAGCTACGTTCTTCTGTGGTTCGTATATTGACCTGGCTTCTCAGCAAACCAAATGCAAAGCTGGTCATCCCATTTGAGTCTATCAAAGAGTGTCCTTCGTCGGCATGCATCTTGCATCTCCGTAAAGAAAGTCAGCCGCAATCCCTCTCGGATCCCAGTATCTCACAGTATCACCTGTCGGACCTACTAGGCCATGAAGTACTGGATGAACTCATCAAGAATACTTCTTTTGCCGAGAAGGATGCTTTAATCCTTGCACAATCATACATGACAGTGTCTGCACATGTTGCTATCGCGAGGTTATCCACTTTTCTATCTTCTTCGGACACTCCTTCAGAAGGTTCGAAGACATGATTGGATACTGTCTGTACAAAGTTGCGAACGATATATCGACCCTAGCCCCTAACGCCCATACATTTCGTCTACTTCATCATGACAGGGGCGACTTTCTTCGCCTGCTCGGCTGCGAACTCTGCAACCTTTTGCAGCTTCTCTGCCCGGAGCTTGCGCACATATCTGAAGAGAAGAACGAACATGAGTTCCATTCTTTCTTTTGTCATCATCAGAAGGCCTTGTACCAACAAGCCTTTCAAAATCTGAGGACCGATGCCCTTGAAGAGAGCCGTAGGGCCTTCGTGATCAATGATGTACTTCATCACTTCGAGGAAAGAACCGAAAGGCTTGCCCATTCTAGCAGGTGGTGGTCGGGATTGCAAACCAACCTTTGCAACGATGAGTGGCTGGGTAGCAATGGTTGCTAGTGCCTTGGACATTGCGCCGAGTACTGTTGGTGTTAGAGTCGCGCTGGTGGTATCAAGATGGCATTCGCAACTTACAGAAGGCCTCGTGTGGTCGGAGGTTTACTTTGCCGGGATAGAGAACGTCCTTGAGTCTTTGGTATGCACCGTATGTGATGGCTGGATTCACAACAAGCACCAAACTCGCCTTCATACCTCTCCACAACCCTGTCCAGCCGTCCTCGCTGTTGATGACCTCTCTTGCTGTTTCCAACATGCCCTTCTTGTCTCCCTTTGGTTGTGTCTGTTGTCTCGTCGTAACGACTGCAATTGGGATTGTGAAGAGCTGTGCAAGTGCTCCGGCGACTGCACCTAAGCTGAGCTCAATGGCGGTCGAGGGAGGTCCTGGAATGGTGGCTCGTGACAAGTACAAGTTTCGGACAGACGAGTACCAGTAGAAGTAGGCAAAATTGGCGCTTACGACTCCAAGAAGCGAACCAACCATGCCCGAATAGAGACCTGCTAAGCCTTCGTCCTCGATGATACAGTTGATTGCATGCAGGGTGCCTTCGTAGTGTCGGTCATTTGTGGTAGTCGAGACATCTTCCGGCCTTCTCTTCACTTGAACTTGCAGACGCGTCTTGACACTGCCGGCAGATTAGCAGCTGGAACACCTTTGACCAGAAATGAGGCTTCATACATGTCCAGCGGGTATACAAGAGCGTTGGCGAAAAGAGCGCCAGTCGCACCAGCGATTGCCAGTCCCCATGGCGGAATGGCTTCCTTGGATTGAACGCCCATTATTCGGTCGAGCGGGCTTGTGAGGGTAGTTGGTAGGTAGAAGGATAGACAGACGGGCTGGGAGTTATAACTTCCGTGTCTGTCGATGGGCTACCGGGTTCCTGACAAGTTGCGATCTGCCTGATCTCCGGATTCAAATTCTGGTGCTCGGAGCTGGGAGCACAAGTTTGTTTGTACGATTGAAGGGTGTGTATGGCGACCTCGGTCGGTGTTGCAACCAACGTCACCCCCCGAATTATTGTTTTTGCCGAGGTCTTTCGGCTACTCTATCACAAGCAGATAAGGATGTTGCAGACACTGTTGAGAATTGAGGCCCATCACTTAGCTTCAGGTGAAAGGTTTCTTCTTCAACACTCTGAAAGATCAATAAATTCAGTCTAGAACGATCTGTTCTTCGCCAAATCCTTCGCAATCACAGAGCGAAGCGTGTTCTCGAGATGGGCGGAACGAGAAGATGTCTTCTCACAAGAGTCAATTCCGAGTTGGTTCCGCATGCGGCATGACCTCCCCGCGCTAAAGTCTGCAACCCCAGTACACTCCGACAATAGCAAAGAGCATTTCTATACTATCAAAAGGCAAGATTCCTTTCAGAAGCAGGGGCATGACCAAAGAGAGCTGTAAAGATGTCGTCTCTCAGTGGACACTATCCTTGTTCCTAATAGTATTATGCATTTTTGCAACTAAATGCGTTACATACTTTAGTACACAAGGAGGATGCCAACGAGCTTCTTGCTCGAAAATCTGGGGAACGCGGCAATCCAAGCTCAAAGCCGCAGCGTTTCCAAGCCCGAAAAAGCGCCCCCACCTTGCGTCAACATCACATGCGCCAATCAAGTTGAATAAACACATCCGGCGCGATTCGAGATCCTGTGTTGCCGATGGGTCTCGAGGATGACTTCCTCTGAAGACATCTCGACCTTGAGGTCGAAGATTCAGGTTTGTGACAAAAACACATATATCCAACAAGGCTGACAAGATCTAAGACACTTGAACATGAAATCCCCTCTGCGCCATCCCGTGATGCTGCACTCGAGATGGCCATCGAGGCCGCCCAGCACGCCATGAATGCCATGAGACTATCACAAGACTCAGAGACTAAGAGATCGATGAGGAAAAAGTGTGATTTCTTTCTTGATGAAGCACAACGCATCAAAGTTGCGAGCGAATGGGTACCTCGCTCCGAAATTGATATCACTAGAGTGCGCAAGCTGGTCGAGCCGAAGTCAGATCGTAGACTGCCTACTTCAGAGCAGATTCTACTTCTAAAAGCTTCTCAGCTCAATGGCTTCAAATTTCCTCCATGGACTGGCGCACCGCAAAACTCAGACTTCCAACTCTCGGATGGTCAGGAGCGATTCACGTGCGTTCAGCTCTTGATGCGCTCACTCATAGATCGACACTGATGGATGAGTAGTGACAAGCCCAGATTGCGTCTCTCTTCTGCACAGCTCGAAGTGTTCGACGATTGGAAACGTGCGGCTGAGGCTCTTCCGCCGCCGGCATGGTACACACCTCAAGAGAGACAAGCAGGTCCCACCATGAGCTCGTCGCGTACCATTGATCTCGTCCAAGATGCCGCCACCGATTGTTCAGTTGTTGCAAGTCTTTGTGCTCTGGTTGCTCGCGGTGAAAGAGGCCATGCAAAGGTATGTGCTGCTGATGGAGGAACCATCTACCACATGTAGCTGATTCACTGCTAGATTCTGGGCTCCATGATGTTTCCCTATGACGCTGACCAGGGACGTCCCATCTTGTCTCCGAACGGCAAGTATACTCTCAAGCTCAACTTCAACGGAACCCACAGAAGAGTCGAGATCGACGATTTTCTCCCCGTATCGAAATCATCGCGAGTCTTGCATGTCGTTGATCGTCACAACCCCAGTCTGCTATGGCCTGCCTTGATCGAAAAGGCTTATCTCAAAGTCAGAGGCAGCTACGACTTTCCAGGCAGCAACTCTGGTACCGATCTTTGGATTCTGAGTGGTTGGATTCCTGAGCAAATATTCTTGCAAAGGTATGCCCAGACAATCATCTCAATGACATCGAAAACTTCTCTCATTAACATGAATTTTACAGTGACGATACCATTCCCAATAACATTTGGAAGCGTATTTTCAAGTCGCATCAATACGGCGACGTCCTCATAACCATGGGCACTGGCAAAATCTCTAGTCGCACCGAGCGCGCCATTGGTCTTGCAGGAGAACATGACTACGCCGTATTGGACATGAGAGAGGTCGATGGACAGAAGCTGATGCTCGTCAAGAATCCCTGGTGCGAAGGGATGTCGTGGCGAGGAAGCATCCCTAGGTCTCCTGTTGATAATCAAGATGATGAAGACGAAGAAGTCCTCCCCTCATCACGAGATCTGTTGAATCAGGATGACAAGCTAACACCCGGCACTTTTTGGATAGATCTTAACAGTGTGATGCAATACTTCGAGTCCATCTATCTAAATTGGAACCCAGGACTCTTCAACTACCGTCAGGACATCCATTTCGCCTGGGACTTGTCAGCATCATCCTTGAGCAGCAAGTACAAGAACTTCGGCAACAACCAACAATTTCGCGTGTCTGTGGTAGCTCCATGTACTGTATGGTTTCTTCTGAGCAGGCACTTCAAGGATGGAAGAGAAAACGACCATCCTCCAGAATACATCAGCCTATACTTGTTCGACAACAATGGCGCGAAAGTCTACCTCAGTGATGGGGCTTTGCACCGCGGACCTTTCGTGGACTCCCCACAAACTCTTCTTCGTCTGGATAACATGGAAGCCGGCAAAAAATACACGATTGTCCCAGTTGAACAAGACCTCGGATCCACCATTCACACTTTCACCCTCTCTGTTTTTGCGGAGCAACGCATCGCACTCGATGAAGCACCCAACAAGTTTTCTTGTCAAAAGACAATCACCGCCGCTTGGACGGACGAGACTGCAGGTGGTAACGCACACTCGCCGACGTATTCACAAAATCCGCAGTTCAGCATTGTTGTCCCTGCGAGAACACCAATCGCATTGCTTCTCGAGACGGACGTGGAGCAGTTGCACGTTCATGTCAAATTGGTGCATGGTCGAGGCTCCCGGGTTCAAGCAGTGAGGTCCAAGGATATTGTGTTCGATTCGAAAGACTATCGCCGTGGATGTGCTTTAGCACAATACGCAGAGCTTGAAGCAGGCACTTATACAATCATCTGCTCTACGTTCGAAGCTGGACAGAAAGGCAACTTTAGGCTGCGAGTAGACAGTATGGTGGCTACACAACTTACGATACTCCCACGGCAAGGTGCAGGACGACTGGGACGCGCTTGGGCCAAAGCAATTTTCGAAGGACAGCAACGTATGCTAGCAGCACCAATCGCGCCTAAACGTCTTACCAAACTCGATGTTTTCGTCAAGCAAGTTCAGCAGGCGGGCCTGCAAGAGACTGCAAAGACGGGCCAGAGTCGGCAAAGAAGCATGATCCGTGTTACATTGGAGATAGGCACGGGACCTCAGCGACGAATCTTGATTGCCAGCTCCAATGGCGAATATAGCGATTCATCCGCTGGAGTACGAACAGGCGAGATTGATCTCTCACCACAAGAGATGGGCAAGGTGTGGCTGGTCATCGAACGGATGTTTACGCCTATGGACTCGCAAGGAGAGATGTTCGAGATTGAGACATTCACAGATGCACCTGACACGGTCGACATAGGAGTCTGGAGGAGATGGGAGGTCGACTGAATGGTGGTAAATACTCTAGAGTGGCAGAGTGGCTTCTTGGTGCTACGACCTTCCCGTGTGCTAAAGACTGTCACAGTGTAGCTATAGAAATGCACAACACTTTCGCTGTGGCTTCCGCAGACGAACCCCTATTGAAAGCTATCTTCATAATTAGATTCATACTCGAAAAGGAACGCAAGTGTGCAATTCGATGACTTAGCTTCGGATGAGTGATGTCTCGAAAGGTTGGTAGCAAACAAGCACCCGCCCGAGCCGCGCCGTTTGATCCCCGCGACTGTCTGTGCGCATTTGACCCTAGGTAGCATCCTACGCGTGCTAGACTTTCATCTCATTCACATGTAAATAATTGGTCTTTCCTTTGTGTACAACAATATTCTTGGCCTGCAGTGCGCTTCGTTGCTGTAGAGGCGAGTAAAAAAGCATTGGGGTGGTATTTTGGCATGCGCCCTTCATAAGACAAGCCCATGGCATCCTCTGAAAGTCACCAAAGTGGACGCCGACATGCGACTATGACCAACCACAATCCTTCTTTGCTCAGCCAGGATATCGATGGCGTTCTTGTTACAGGACCCGGCAAGGCAACACGGCCAAAGCATCTGCTCGATCTGCCCGTAGAGATCCTCAACGCCATCCTGAGAGAGGCATGTCGTTTCACAACAGCATCGGCGCATATCGACTGACTTGTCGCAACAGCTGAATCATACGAATGACTTGACTTCTCTTGCTCTCTGCCATTCGACACTTCATGCTCTGACCATACCTTACATCTACAGCAGATTCGACATTGTCTGGCCTGACAATGCTACTGGATCAGAGCCACGAGCCGGCGTCGATGCTCTTACTTATGGCCTCTCTACCTTGGTCATGGCAGAGGAGATTTTTGACAATCGTCGTGGTCAGTCTATGGATCAACGGATAAGGAGACGTCGCGGCAACCACTTTGCTTCCTTTACCAAAAAGTTCTCGTTAGGCAATGGTCCATCAGAGTGGGTCCAGGATTGTGAGTCGTTGATTTTTGCCATCTGCTGGCTTGCTATTTGCTCTTCTGGTTCCTAAAATTTGATCCATTGCAAAGCAACCGGCTGCATCAGAGCAGACTCCACAGCTCGAATTCTACTTCTGTAAGAAACGTGCTAACCTGATTGTAATAGACCTCATCACAAAAGAGGGTGGCAAGATGCTTGGTACTCTTGTCGCACTAGCAGTGGCTCGGATGCGAAGCCTTGAGTCTTTCACATGGGATATGCCCACTGGCGTACTTAGTGCTGTATGGGACGCACTCTCGTCATTAGCCGACCATGAAGACGACAAGCCTTGTCGCTTAGAACGAGTCGCTGTTCGTTGGCACGATAACTATGCCGAGCCTCGTAGCCCTCCTGTCCATGTCCCACACCAACGCGGCGATGCACCTCCTCGCTTGAGTGCTTTGAACCATGTCGAGAATCCATCTTTTTCTATACTGCCTCCACTAAAAAGTTTAAGTGTGCTAGACATCGATGAAGTTCAGTACCTCGACGAGCTGAGTGTTCTGATTCATCGCTCGGTGGATAAGCTACGCGAGTTGCGGATTGGAATCGCAAATCTTGCCAAGCACAGAGAGTTCAACTATGTTTGGGAAGGTGATGATGTCCAACAGATCGACCGAGCCAATCCTGTCATGTCATGCATCACGATCGGCGAAAAGCGTCTGGCAGGTGTTCTCGGAATCTTGACAGGCATGATCTTCGACCTGCGATCTGTTGAATCTCGGGCTGGACGATCGAGTCGACTGAGGCGAAGGTCTAATGTAACCATTGGCACCTCGCGAATCTCAAGCATCCTCGACAGCACATTGGATACATCGACTGTTGTCCCTGATGATGGTCTTCTGAGCTCTGAGACAATAGCAGCAGGCATGACGGGTTCATTATTAGAGGTCGGCGCTGACGACGAAACGATCAGCAGTGTTGAGCACATTCAGGCTACTCCCAAGACTTCGACATCTGGTTTAGCCACACATGAACTCTCGAGCACTACCATTGAGCGTTCATCAGTCACACTACCTTATCGTCTTAAGGATTCTCCGGACACGCAAGGCAAGAGTTCTTCACAAGAGGATGACGACCAGCCATCAGAATTATCGAGAAAGCTTTTGCTAGATTCGCTCGAGCTGGAAGATGTGCCCTTGTCAATTCCTGTAATGCTGAACGCCATCGATTGGTCCATCTTGACCACTCTCACCTTACTCCACTGTTACAATCACGAACTTTTGTGGAAAGCTTTACGTCGCCAATTCGCGTCTAGTCCGTCGTCTACCAAACCAAAATATGTGACCGGATTGGTCGACCTTACCTCACAACCATCGAGCAGACACTTGAGATCAGAAAAGACATACAGGCTGAATCTGAAACACATCTCAACGGATACAGTAACGTCTTCGTTGATCTCATTCATCAAGGAAACGCTTCGACCAAACAGTCTGGAGTCGGTGTTCTTCTTGCACACTTCTACAAATCCTGCAAGCGTGTCTTTGGACGCCATATTCAATGGTGTGATACGCAGACATCGGACTAGTTTGAGCAAACTTCTGATCGAAAGCGGCGAGAGGGGAAGTGTGGAGTTACCAGGGGCTAGCGTCATTTGGCGACAGTGGATGTTCAATCGAGAGATCATCAAGTTCCTGGGAAAGATGCCGTGTCTGAGGGAGCTGGGTGCTGTACTGGACTATCGCGACTGGGTGAGTGCAACAGAGGCGATGTTTGAGTTTCTCCTTTTTACTGACAATCTGACTAGCACTTCTTCTTGCAACGCCTTCCATCTCTGCCGAAGCTCCGATCGCTATACATACCTTACCTTGTTAACCACAGCCAACCAAGCATCCCGGATACCAGAGAACTAGCCCTCCAGGTTGTGGATATTGTGGCTCTTCGCCCAGAATTGAGCCTCTGCTACCTCGGTATTATGAAGAAGTGCTTCGAGATACTGGAACAGCAATCGGGCTCGAGAAGCTCAGATCACAGCAGAATTGGAGTCGGAGATGACTCTGGGAGTGAAGATGAGGACGATGACGATGAGCGCTCGGTTGACGAAGACTTTGAAGACGGTCACAATGACGACGATAATGACAGTGAGGATGCGGCCTCCGATACAACTGACTCTTATGAGGATAGCGAACTTGGTTTGTCTGACAACGAAAGGGAATTGCCGTCGTTGAGGCTGCGAGAGATTCTCTATTACGATGACAAGGTGTCTGTGTTCAAGGCCAGACATGCAAGGCTCTAGTAAGTCTTGGGATACTGATTGCATGGGGTTATGGGATGCTACAGGACAAAGCTCAAGCCTGGTTGCTTTCAACCTTTCGGTTTTCCGTTCGATGTTGCTTTCATTACGTTACTCGATACTCTGTGGTCTTCTTGCGCTTGGTAGACCATTTAGTTTAATGTGTGATCACTATCATTGGAGGTCCAGAATCAAACGATCGCGTCTCGAAGCTTGGTTCAGACTGTCCGAGATGCACTCTGGCTCTTTGTGCATAGCTGTTTGTTGCTGAACAGCTCTTTAAGATGCAATTTTACCCTTTCGAAAGAATTTGAACTTGTTAAACAGATTGATTTGACATGGAGAATGTGAACCCAGTAGACGGTCAGGGTAACCCCATAGGAGATGCCCCAGATTATTGATAGAAAGGAGCTCCAGACCTCGCCATCCCGAACTCAACTCTCCTACGCGTTCAACTCCACGATAGTCATCGGCCAATTTTCAACACATCGCTACAGCCAGTCAGACTTCAATTCACCGTAACTTCATCGCATCCAGACCCCGAGGCCAAGCGCATATCGAGCCGACACCATCATCATGGCGCCCATTACGACAGCATCAGACGAGAGCAACCACATGGCGCTGCTCGACAAGCTCGACATGCAAAAGATCCACAAGCCGTTCCGCAACCCACGATGGAAGCCTGCCCAGCGCCGCAACAAGACCGTCAAGCAGATTGTGTCCGAAGCCCAGCGCAAGGAACAGCAACTATTGCAGCAATCGGTCCAAGCCACGCGCAACAACAGTGCTGCTGGCACTCCTCAGCCTGAAGCCGCCCTGTCCGATCCGCAACCCGCGCAACCGATTGTGACCCCGAGCTACACATACACATCCATTCAGGCTGCGCCATCCTTCAAGCCTAAGCAAAAGTACTGCGACATTACTGGTCTGCCTGCGCCATACAGCGACCCCAAGACTGGTCTGCGCTACCACAATACCGAGGTCTACTCTGTCATCAAGACTTTGAGCACCGCTCAGGTCCAGGAGTATTTGGCCGCAAGAGGCGCGCACACCATTCTGAAGTGATTGGAACTGTTTACACACAACATCGCTTCGATTCCTATCTATCGGCTTACATCTACGAGCTTCGAAGGTAGCAACATACCTTGAATGCATGTCAGTCCAACCAAGTCAAGCTCACTCCACCCACACCGACCCTTTCGAATCGGCGCTCAAGAGTGCGCTCCGGCTTATTTGCGAACGACGGCAT